>JAAIXJ010000169.1:473391-531831 GCA_013403705.1 Heliconius hermathena
TTTACAAATTATATATAGTGTTTAAACTATGATAGCTCTGAAATGCAACCACTGAGGGTTGGCAGACCAACTCATTTTACTTGTGGGAGCTCTATACTTCGAATTGATACTAAAACTGACCATTTCAATTATCGTTTTTTTTTCGCAACAATATTGTGACTTGCGAGCATCATATCTTGGAAATGCAACCACTGAGAGCCGGCAGACCAACTTATTTCAAATAAGGACACGCCATACTTTGAGTATGCACCAAAACTGACCATTTCCCTGATCGTTATTTTTTCGTAACAATGAAGCCTCTTCTAAGCTCTATATCTCGGAGTTGCAACCACTGAGAGCAGGCAGACCGAGACTATTCACATAAGGGGACTGCTCTACAACCCATAGAATTCAATCTGGCCGTATCCGTGATCGTTACGAAAAATCCCGCGACCTCTTAGTCTAGTCTAGTTTACTCGTCATGGTAAGAGAATTTGACAACAATGCGAAAGAAACAAATGTCTTGAATAATATCAAAATTGTGAAAATTTTCGATTTATGCCTCATTAAAGGTTATAAGAATTTTTAATGAGGCCGTCGTAGCGCAGTGGATCAAGTGTCTAGACTGAAAATGGGCAGTTGTGAGTTAGATTCCCACTGAATTATAATTATTAAAATTAAAAATCAGCTTCACGCTGTATCCCGCACACAGCAGGGTAGGCAGAGGGAACCTAGTGTTAAGACACTCCGTTCCCCACTTTCTGCCGATTTCTGGAGGCATTGCGTGTTTAGTGGCAGAACTCAACGCCGCGCTTAACCTCGACACCAGAGCGAAGAAATGGAAATATAAATTTGAGTAAATATTTCATCTCCTCGAGTGGGGATCGAACCCACAAACAGTCGGTTTTACAGTCACACCTCGTGCCACTGCGCCACCACTGGCCTCTAAAATAATAATTAAAAATTATAATTATTATTTATTAATATTGCCTCCGCGCTGGTTACAAGGCTTAGCGCGACGACGACGACGAACGAAGTGTCTTAACCATAGGTTCCCTCTGCCTACCCTGCTGTACGCTGAATACAGCGTGATGCTGAAAAAAGGAATATAAATTTATAATGTAGACGCCGATAATAGATATTTCATGCTCCATTACTAGCCCAACCGTGACAAGTTGACGCACAATTGCAAGGTTACGGGTATACTTGATCAGGTTCTGATCAAGTATACCCGTAAACAAAGCCGTGTTCAGAGGTGTGTTTGTTGTTTCAAATTAGTTAAAAGCTTGTATTATCAACCCACAGATTGTTACAAGTTATATATTTAAAATAAAAAAATCAGCTTCACGCTGTATCCCACACACTGCAGTGTAGGCAAAGGAACCCAGTGTTAAGACACTCCGTTCCCCACTTTCTGCCGAATTCTGGAGGCATTGCGTGTTGAGTGGCAGAACTCGTTAAGCGCAGCGTTGAGTTCTCGACACCAGAACGAAGAAATGGAAATATAAATTTAAGTAAATATTTCATCTCCTCTAGTGGGGATCGAACCCACAACCAGTCGGTTTTACAGTCACACTCTGTGCCCCTGCGCTTCGACTGGCCTAAAATTGATATATTTATATTACTATTTTCAGGTGGAACTATTATATTCTCAACTTAGAGAATCGAGACAGCGCGTGTTGAAATTGCTATACATACGAGCAGTCCTGTCTATTTGTATCAAATTATGAAACATAATGTATTATTGTAATGAAAATATTTATTATAATATTATATCGACCTGTCGCAGCGCAGTGGGACAGTGTATATGATGATAGTAGGTTCGAAGAAATATTATTACTTTCCCATTCTGTTAAGGCAAAATGCGGAGTTTGTGTTTTGGGACGAATTTAGGCGCAAAGTGAAAAATGGATTATCTTGAGACTGGCTGAAAAAAACGTTATAGATTATTTAAAAGGTCAAGGCGCTGTTATACCCTTATATATGCAAGCAATACTTGCGAGTTCTATTATAATTTCAAATAAAATTAAATTAAATTAGCTTCACGCTATATCCTGCACACAGCAGGGTAGGCAGAGGGAACCTAGTGTTAAGACACTCCGTTCCCCACTTTCTGCCGAATTCTGGAGGCATTGTGTGTTGAGTGGCAGAACTCAACGCCGCGCTTAACCTCGACACCAGAGCGAAGAAATGGAAATATAAATTTAAGTAAATATTTCATCTCCTCGAGTAGGGATCGAACCCACAACCAGTCGGTTTTACAGTCACACTTTGTGCCGCTGCACCACGACCGGCCTCTAAATTAAGAATATTTATATATTCAGTTGTTTTTATTCAATCTAATTACTAGTTAGACGTAAAAATGTAAGGGCAGCAAGTCTAAAAAGTGATAAAGAAAAAGTTACGCAATCACTATTTAAAATTAAAAAAAATAAAAACACTTTGGCTAGCTTTTGTAGGTTTTGAAAATATGAGCAATATATAAATTGGATTGCAAAGTTAAACATTTGAAAATATTACGTTGTAGTAATAAAATTGCAGTATAAAAAATATAACGGTTATTGCGTTAAAAGAAATCTTCAAAATTATATTCTATGACTGTAAATGCGACAGGTTGTGAATTCGGTTCCCACTCGAGGAAATACAATACTTGATAGTTTCATTTGTTTATTAAAATTTTATATTTCTATTTCTACGCTCTGGTGTCGAGGCAAAGCGCGGTGTTGAATTCTGCCACTCAACACGCAATGTCTCCAGAATTCGGCAAAAAGTTGGGAACAGGGTGTCTCAACACTAGGTTCCCTCTGCCTACCCTGCTATGTACGGGATACAGCGTGAAGCTCATTTATATTTTCATTTCTTCACTCTGGCGTCGAGGCAAAAGCGGCGTTAAGTTCCACCAATAAACACACAATGCCTCCAGAATCCGACGAAAAGTGGGTAACGGAGTGTCTCAACACTACCTACCCTCTACTGCCTACTCTGAAAAAACAAAAACATTTGATTTTTTAGTGTAAGTATAACTTGAAAAGTAACGATCGTTAGAAAGACGTACTATAACGCGCGCCTATAAAAGTATCTACCCTTTTAAGTATTATTACTTATTCTTCGAAAAGACTCATTAGGATCTGTTAAATGATGTAGTACCTTGTTAGCATTATACTATCTCCCTTGAATCTTTATAGAAAGAGGCTACTTAATGGAATTGGGTCCTCAGTCTAGACATATTTATGTTCATCTCATGTTCTGTATACATAGAATAGTCAAGATCATGAACGTTCAGGTTCATGTTGTTTCACACCAATACTGATCTTGATTTAAAAATATATTTTTGTACAAGTGCGCTCGTTTTATATTTATGTTTATAGCTGTTTATTAATTAAAATTATTTTTTTTAATGATATGATTTTTGTCTATTACAGTACCTACTGTAACATTTTCTTTGCATGTGTATGTATATGTAGGTTTGTTCACATATAACATGTATAAATGTTAAGGTTGCCAATAATTCAAGATTTCGTTAAATTAAATTATTAACATTATTAGCACAATTCTTTTAAAACACATATTTTTTTCAGCTTCGCGCTGTATTCCGCAGACAGTACCCTACTGTAGGCAGAGGGAATCTAGTATAAATACGCTCCGTCCCCCACTTTCCGTCGTATTCTGAAGGCATTGCATGTTGAGTGGCGGAACTCAATACCGCCCTTTGCCTCGACACCAGAGCGGAGAAATTGAAATATAAATTTTAAATAAATATTTCATTTTCTCGAGAGGGAATCGAACCCACAACCAGTCAGTTTACAGTCACTTTTTGTGCCCCTGCGCCACGACTGGCCTCACTTTTTTAAAACACATCTTTCATTATTATTTTTTCTAGCTTCACGCTGTATCCCACACAAAGCTAAGTCAGCAGAAGTAACCTGGGAACTTGTTAAGATACTCCATTTCCATTAAGACATTGTGTTGAGTGGCGGAACTCAATGCCGCGCTTCGCCTCGTTTCCAAATTTAGGAAAATGTGAATCTTAAATATTTAATTTCTTCGATAATCATCGAACCTAAGCTTGTGCTCATATTTAACGATAATTCCTAAAAAAAATATAAGCAATACAAAACAGTACCTAGTACCTCCATATATTGATAATATAACAAACATACATACCAACACAAATACGTACACAAACCACAGCAAATAGTAGAATAATATTTCACAAAAGACCAAAATCAATAGAGAGGTGCGATTTAAAAGGTTTCATTCGCAACAAAATTCTCCGCAGAGCTATTGAATGCAATAAAATTTTTCTTCACAATTGAAGCCATTAAAGAGCGTCACTAGCGCGCTGCTGAATGTTAATCACAGTCTAGTGTGAATAGAACAATCACAATGTGGAAAAGACCTCACTGGTTTTTTTTTCTTTCCATTTATTTGAAACAAAGGAAACTTAGTAAGTAAAATTGTTATTTTTACTATAAAAATGGTTTGGCTTGATAATGATCCGTTATTTTTTTTAATATACTACTGGCTTAATACTAGCTGTGATTAATTAAATATATATTGTACTATAGGCTTTCGTAGCGCAGAGGCACAAAATGTGACTGTAAAATCGACTGATTGTGGGTTCGATCCCCATTCGAGGGAATTAAATATTTATTTATATTTATATTTTTATTTTTCGCTCAGGTGTAACGAAAGCGCCGCTTTGAGTTCCACCACTCAACACTCAATGCCCCCAGAACTCGGCGGAAAGTGGGGAACGAAGTGTCTTAGCTCTGCCTACCCTTCTGTTTATTGGTTACAGCGTGAAGCTGATATTGTACTTTACTACATTATATTATAGAGGTAGAACAGTGACATTTAGTCACGTCCGTCTGCTGAGTAAGATAGATAAAAATTTCCTATCTTTTATCATATTTCCATACTATTTACCTATACTTTATTGCTACTTTCGTTGTCAAAATTATATTTTAAATAAAAAAAAAATGGTGTCAACAAACTAGAATCGTGAGACAAAAAATTTTATGGAAAACATTATAGCCAAGATATAATTTTCCAAAACACCTTTGGCGTGTTTCATGGATATATATCTTTTTGCAAATTATGTACTACCATGTTCGAAGTAGGGTAAATGTGGGGTTAGATTGAAATATATAATTACACCAATTTTTACGTAGATAGGTACATTTTTAGATCTGCTTATATTATGAGAATATTCATAAAAAAATTACACACAATTAATAATTACTTCTTCTTTTAAACACCATAATAAAAATCGGTAAAAAGCAGAAAATAGAGTGTTTTGACTAGATTCTCTCTGCCTATCTTGCTACGAATATAACTTGAAAGCGTCAAGCTCCAAAAAAGTAATTAAATATACATATCGAAACAAATAGGCTATAACAGACATTTAACACGAAAAGTACAGAAATTAAATGCTCAAAAAGGCTTCACGTGGAGAAGCCCATCACTTTTCAACTTGAAGACGTACTTAACAAAGATGATTCCTCTCACATCGTGACTGAATCGTCCTAAATACTTTGATAATTTCCTTTACATAAAGTAAAAGCTGTATTTTCGCAGTTCCTTTGTCATTAACAGGGTAAATTGTTTTTCCTGCGCGAAAATGTCTTGGTTGGATCCTGATTAAGTGGTAAGCTTGACTAATTCCCTGCCTTTGTAGGTTTCTTCATCCTCTAATTATAAGCTTGTGGTGCTACAAATCTAATTACACCACGTCGTTATGAGCTTAGGTAGGCCAACATTATTACAATTAAAACTTTCAACCTAGTTTTGAAGGTGAGTTCGAGGAAGGTAGAGACAAAGATTATTTAGATTATAAATTTTAGGTTTTACTCCAACTTCTGTACTCTGATACGATATTTTCAAATAAATTGTGACTTATAATATAGTAATTTTTTAAATCGAATAATATTGAATGATGTTAAGGATATTGAATCTTTTTATCAAGGAAAATTATGTGGATAGAATACGTATTAGAACCCCCAACCACAATACGTGTTAGATAATAAAAAAGTGTATACTTTACGAATATGTACTTTAAATTTGTCTTGTGAAAAATCTAAATATTAAGATTTTTTCAACGACTTTCCTTACGAAAAATAAAGATATTTAGCTATAGCATGTGTTAAACATTTTTCCACATGAACAAGCTATAAAATCATTTTTTAATCTGCCTTTTATAGTCCGTAAAAATATCAAAACGTACAGCTTTCATTCTCATTTAAACCCCGTAACGAGTATTATTTATCAACAGCCGGTCACGCTGAACAACTACCTTTCCTTTCATAAATCAGGAGAGTGCGTGACATCACGTCGACGATCGATGTGTCGATCAAAACGTGACAAACATTGTTCAGGCCTACAAAAATATTTTGTGGCTTTTTTGAACACAATATATCTTTTTCCACATCAGTAGTTTAGACTATTTATTTAACCTTATAAATTTATCAATATCCGACAGCGTTTTTTCTTTCAAACGTATAACTATGGAATATTTTGCCAATTTAAATAGTTGAATGATTTTTTTCTTGTCTATTTTAACTGAACTATTAGAACAGAACTGTGTCTGAAACAAAAGAAAATTATTACACAAATCATATTTGGTTTTTGGAGCCTTTATGATCCCATTAAATGCACTTCTTATACATCTTTCTTCTTTTACTTTAGACAAAGTGCAGCGTTATGTTCCACCACTGAATACACAAAAAACAGTATTCAGGTGGAGAGAGAAGTACGGAGTATCTTAACTCTAGGTTTCCTTACTTAATCTTAAATATTCGAGATAAAACGAAAAGATAAAAAAATTAAGCCAAGGCCAGTCGTGGCGCAGCGGCACGAAGTGTGATTGTAAAACCGACTGGTTGTGGGTTCGATCCCCACTCGAGGAGATGAAATATTTACTTAAATTTATATTTCCATTTCTTCGCTCTGGTGTCGAGGCTAAGCGCGGCGTTGAGTTGTGCCACTCAACACGCAATTGCTCCAGAATTTGGCAGAAAGTGGGGAACGGAGTGTCTTAACACTAGGTTCCCTCTGCCTACCCTGCTGTGTGCGGGATACAGCGTGAAGCTGATTTAATTTAATTTTTAAAAAAATTAAAATATTTCTATTTTGATAGAAATATCCATATTACAGACATCAACCAAATCTCATATACTCCTGTATTATTTTAGCCAAATTTACCTTCTTAAATAAATTTACTTTTATTTATACTGCTTAAATTGAAATACGTGTAAAATTATAACTACAAAAAAGGTTACAAACGCAAAACACCGCCATGATTGATAACAATCGCTACAACAGGAATGTTATCTACGACAGGGTCTTTACGCGATATTTTTACATAGTGCAAACATGTTATACTTACTGGATTTTAAGAGTTAAAAAATGGACATTTCACCTCAAGGCCTGCCTGCCCTACTAAATGTAATTTAAAAAAATATATTTATTTATTTTATTTCTTGTATCTTTTATAATATGATATATGTAATTGTTTCAATAAATTTTAATAGCGTGGAGTAAGAATAATCATGATTCGAACCTGTGCCTCTTGGAATCAGTCCAAGTACTCAAGCCAATTTAGCTGTACGTTCTTATCATGTTAAAATTCCTATACATTGTTACAATTTTTATCGTCGCGTCTCTGAAGAAAGAAATGTACAAAGCTTCACTGTCCAAAGATTATAACAAAGTATGATCGTTAAACTAAAAAGAAATGCTATTTATTCTGTTATTTTATATTATAAAGAAACTCAATTAATTAGCTACAGTGCTTGGATAGATTCCAAGAGATTTCGGTTAAAATTTTGCTACAATTCAATTTTTATACATAATTTCAAGTAATTTCATGAAAGTAAGTAAATAATCTTTAATATCATACATAATTCTCATAATTTCTTTTAATACTTATATATATGTACATCCGTTATAAATAGGTGTATATTTTTTTAAATTAAACATCCTTTACTGAAAAATAATTATTATATAACTTTCTGTATATAAAAGAAATATACAATATTTTTTTTAGCTCCACGCTATATTCCGCACATAGGCAGAGGGCACCTGGGACCCTTGTATTAAAACACTCAATTAAGACACTTCTGATCCTCACTTTACGCCGAATTCTGGAGATAACGTGCTGACTAGCGGAACTAAACGCCTCGTTACCAAAGCGATGACTACGATGAAATGAAAATATTAAATATTTCGTTTATTCGAGAAGGAATCTAACTTACAACCGTCGCGTTTGCTGTCACACGCTTGTGCCACTGCGCCACCACTTTCCTCATATCTAAATAATTGAATTTAATTTATAAAAAATAACATCGTAAAAGCATTTCATAATAATTTGTAATGTAATTATATCTCGGTTTGTCCTCTTCACGTACATCCTAAGGCTATCATAATGTACATTGTGCAGTAAATCAAGGCGCGTGCTACCACGAATTGGTGTGAAATGTCTCATTATACCGAGCTTTTGTTTCTATCATAAATTTTATTTGTAATCGTTTCCTTTTTTCATAATTTATTTCGTGGAAATGTTTTTTATGAAAAAAAGAATACAAATATGTTTATACAAAAATATAAAATAATTTTTTATTTTTTTTTAAAGTGTTATTCCACACTTAGGAAAGAAAATACTTATTTATAATAGAAAAAAAATGAACGTAGCAGGGCTAACCCGCGCCACCTGGAGCCCTCTTGGAGTTTGTAGTCCTCCTCCAGGAGGCGCGGGTTCTAGTTCCGATACGTTCAAATTTTTATACGTTTTCTAAATAAGTAATATAAAATAATCCCATCAAAAACATAAATGTGAACTGAGAGCCAAAATAAATTTTAAGTAATGCGTCGTTCTTAATTTTACCGACAAAATAAGTATTCAAGTTCTAAATTTTATTCCATAATTTTTTATGAACAGACTTTATTTTTCATTAATAGACCTCCTATCTTTTGTCGGTGAAGTCAAGATCGATCGATCGATCGATCAAGAGAGGTAGGCGGAGAACTCGGTTGACTTTCGAAAACACAGTATCAAAAATGCTGGAGGAAAGTCACGTAAAAAGCATGAAGACCCCCCGGAGGGCATGTATGAAGAGGTTGATGATAATGGACGAGGTCAAAAACTAAGCTAATCTAATCTAGCTTAACGCTACGGTCCCTGCATACCTCTTTAGGAGCCGAAAATGGTATGCAGGGACTGTAGCGTTTGGCGCTCCATTCTCTCTACTAGATTAGATTAGATTTTTAGTTTCTACTACCCAATACTATCAAGTAATTATTAATAATTATAATTTTTTAGAGCTTTTTACTGTAAATATGTATAAAAGTTAGTGCTGGATATCAAGTTCCTAGGTCATCTAGAAATAGCTTAGCTTAGCTTAGAAATAGGTTAGTTTTTGGTGAGCGAATCAATTACAAAGATGCCGATTATTAAACGTCAATATATCAATAACTGGTTAAGTTAAATTGTTGCAATTTTATGTAGTTGGTTCGGGAGTTTTATAAGTGTCTTAAATATAATGCATGTCGATTAATTTGTTTACGAGTTATAAAAGGCTCAAAAGTAGCTTGAAATAGTTCATATAAAGTACACATTGTACGTTTCCATCTTTTTAACTTGGCATCCAACGTAAGCGCGTGGCTTGATTCAGTAATACGATTACAAATCTAATGAATTTTGTCAGTAACATGAGGCTTGGAGGGTAAATGGTTATTTTTTTCTATTATATTAATAGAATAAATTCTCTCGAATAGACAGAAAAACAGATATAGAATTATTTATTTTATTAGAGTCTGTCTAATGAAATAAATAACCTGTCTAACTTGCAAGAGTGCGTGACGACGTGCAATATTCTGTTTTAATATAGATTCTTGTATATTACTAGTAGCAAATAAATAATATTTGACAAATTTAATTTCGTTTTGTGTAGGTAGGCTCAGTGGCATAAGCATATGACTGTAGACGTGACAGTTGCGGGTTCGGGAAATGAAATATTAAAATTTTCCTTTTTTGCTCTGGTTACAAGGCAAAGCACGATATTGAAATCCGCCACTCAACACGCAATGTCTCAAGCGACGGAAAATGGAGTACGGATTGTCCTAACACTAGGTTCCCTCCGTCTACCCTGACATTTGTGACGATACATAAAAAAAAGAAATAAAATATTGTTATCTCTATATAAATCACCTCACTAGCTATTGAATGAATCAATAACCGTTAACCAAATTAACCCGTGCTAAAACAATTTATCGATTACATAATACAATTTAATAACATACCGTAATACAACTTTGCCTCACACAAAATTTCGTACAAACCCTTCAAAACCATACATACATACCCGAAAATTGCTCCATCGACCTCGAGAATTTAACAGTCTAGAGCAGCTCTTGAATTATGCAAAGTACGCAGCGAAAAAAATTGATATAAAAATTGCCCGTAAAGCATAAAATTAAAACGGGAATCCCGGACGGTGTTGCAACATGCTAAATACCTGTCGTATTTTAAGCGCCATCTGTCGGCGACAGCGCTGAGACTGCCGCGTTTAATTTATTAACCAATTTGCTGAACGCCCCGGACCGCGTTCCACTCGCTATTTTGTTTCTTGACTTAATAAATTTGAAGTCATAATCCGTGAAAGAGTATTTTTCATAGCGATATAGGCGAGGTCGGTATTAATATAATTATATTAAACGCCCTTTCTATTTAAATTTAGATTTTTCGTGAGGCCAAATATTATAATATAACGAGAATAAGTGAAAAATATGATGTTTCGGTATTTTAATATAGCCTTTTTTATGAGGAATTCGACTTTGCAATTAGACGTTTTAATTAAAATATAAATAATATAATATTTTTGAATAGGTAAAATAAAATTTTGATTCATAGCTATGGAAAAATAGCGTTACTAAAATCCTAGATTGTATTACAAAGTATATAGAGTATGACAAGAATATTTTATACGAGAATATGATAAATAATATACTCTGACTGCAAACATAAAAAAGTCGATGCACCACTTCGACACAAACGCATAAAATTAAAATTAAATCAGCTCCACGCATCCACGTATCTCGCACACAATAGGGTAAGCCGAGGGAATCTAGTGTTAAAACACTCCGTTTTGAATTCTGAAGGCAAGGAATTGCATGTTAATCGGCGGAACTCAACGCGGCGCTTTGCTTCGACACCTGAGCGAAAAAACGAAAATATAAATAAATATTTCATTTCCTCGAGTGAGGATCGAACCTACAACACATCGCGTCGCGTTTACAGTCACACATTTGTGTCCTGCGCCACGACTAGCCTAAATAAATAGGTCTTCAATATATGCAGCGGCGAGATAAAATAAGAACCTTACCGCGGAAGCACAACAATAAAACGAGGATCAGGCGTGAACAAGTAAAACAGAAGTTTATAGGAACCGGCCAATATTTTTCTTACAGTTGAATTTTCTTTAGCAAAAAGTAGGAAATTAACAGTTAGTGTTGCCATAAAGCGACCGACATGACTTTGTAAGCATTGAGTGCTTTCAGCTATTACGTTAACTTGCCCATTAACCGCATTTGGAATCAGACTCTTTTGTTGACTTACTAGAAATTTTGTTATCGAAGATAAAAGATAAGATGCAAAAAGAAATAAGCACCGTATTGTTCGAACTAACTTAATGTAGCTTCAAGGGAAGGGTATATGGTTTATACTTATTAGTGCAACATAAGTTATAACATAATATACATATATACAAAATATATAAACTTAAACAAAAATTTTAAAATAATATTTCAATTGTTTATATTATTTAATTATTTATATATTATACTCGATTCACGAAGGCATGACATAAAAGGTAAACATGTCAAAAAAAAGTTCTTTTACATTACAGGTTTGATGGAGTTATTATATTAATTAAAAAATATATATTTTAAGTATTAATTCGCTAATAACACTATAAATAGCCATAAAATTTATTATAATATTATCTTATAATTGAAATAGAATACCAGTAAAGCGGGGAGAATTTTTTTTTACAAAATTCTTATTATTTTCGAAAAATTTTTTTTTAAAATATCTTATTATTATCGAAATATAATTTAAATATTTATATTTTCAAATTTTATAAAATTGCACTCTGTATATATAGTAAATAAAAAGAAGTTAAGTTAAAATAAACGAAAACGAAAAGTAGTAAGTAAAACAACAATAATAAAAATAAAGATTGTTTTCATATTTAAAGCCGAGAATATTTTAACTTAAAATTTAAAAATGTTGGTATGCACTCGGTTTTTTTTATTTTCAATAATATTTTTTAAATATGTCATGTACATGTAAAAACACCTAAAAGTCAACTTCTTCTCAAACTTCAGACACATTTTAGTACTATAAAAATAAATTATATCTCGTAATTAATATTTATATTAGAACATTATTGTTCTAATAAAAAATACAACAGTAGAAGCTTGGTAAAGCTGTAGTCACCATGTGATAAAAGAAGAGCAAAAGATGAAAAATAAAATTAATTTAATAGATAATGTGGTTGACCGTTTCGTCATTAATGTTGGTGACAGTTCCTCAGAATCCTCCGAATTCTGATAAATAATTGAATAATAGATATATTAAGATTTATTATCCTAATAGTTAAGTAACTTTTAGTAAAACTTGTACATTTTCATTTTATTTTTTGCTATTCTTATTTCATACAAAGATATTTTATATATAACATTCAAGCACAACAAACAATAATGCTATATATAGAAAACTCCACGTTAAATAAATTAAATATAAATAAAAAAATACAATAAAGTTTGAGAAACAGAATTTTTTTGTTTACATTTATTGTCATGCCATAATGAATCGAGTATAGGTAAATATTATTTCGCTTTAAGTCGCTCAGTGCGCTATGGAGCGATCAATGCTCGGTGTATCAGAAAGGATAGAATCTGAAATAAGAAAATCCGGGGGAGAACCAGAATTACCAACATAGCTCAAAGAATTGGTAAGCTAAAGTGGCAATGGGCGGGGCATATTTGTCGTAGAGCCGACAACCGCTGAGGCAGACGTGTCTTAGAGTGAAGACCCCGTAAAAAACGTCCGGTGGGACGAAGATCGAGTGTGGTGGTGTGTGGACATAGGCATTATGACGATTATGATTTTTTTTTATATTTGGCGTTACATAACATAAAAAGAAGACAGCCAGTACGAGTTTGTCAAAAAACATCAATTATAATCTTCAAACATTAATAAAACATACAATTATAAATCCAATCTTTATGTTCTTGGTTCTTTATATTTTCGGTTTAAGGACAGTTATATTCTGTACTGAAACAATCTGTCCTACCGGTCTAATTTGTAATAATTCCTAGTCTCACTGTCAGTATTATTGCAGAAAGACTAGTATTGACCTGAATTCGAATAGAGCAGTCGATTCAAAATTTACAGTTATTATTACGGTGTTATTAATCTTATTTACAATGTTATTAATCTTAAAAAAATGAAAATATTAAAAAATAATAATTAATTCCGCCGAGCGGAGATTGAACTCATAACCATCGCATTCCAGTTACACTCTTAATTATAAATTTTATAATGAAATAATTGATAAGTAACTTAGTTAAAGTGATTTTGTTTTCGCAATATGGAGTCATGTAAAGCAAACGAAATAATGATTTCTAATGTATATTTTTTGTCTCTCAGTTAAGTCAGTTATACTCCACAAACATAGTAAGTGTAATTTATAAGAAATATGATTTATCAAAAATAATTTAATTAATTACTTTAATTATAATTATGTACTGTAAAATACAATTTCAATCTAGATAAAATACCAAAAGTGAATATTATTCATATATCTTAGTAGCGTAGCCAGAGATAACGGAGCGCTAAACGCTACCACTCAATTTCCTTCATAATTTTTTTGCCATTCTTTCATCACTCATACCGTTCAGCGTGCCCAAGTTGCCTCAGCGTGTTCTTCTTCATTTCCGCCGCGACGTCCCTTCTAGTACCTGCAATTATGTTTATCTTTACAATGCGGATTCGGGCAGCTATACCCTGCGGAGAGATCACATATCCACAAAACAAATCTTTTTTTAATTTTTCTTCGGTTGCATCCACGTTTCGCTACAGTATAACATCGTCTGTGCCAACACTGCACTGTGTACGATCAAACGTGCAGCTGTGCTAACGTTTCGTTTTTTCATCAATGTAACTAAAACACCGTTAAGTGGTGGTTCCTAACGCCGCATTCGGCACCACTTGACACACCAGCGGGGATGCACTGGTACTCTTCGCTTTGGGGGGAAGACTCTATCAGTGCATTCTTGTAATGTATGTTCCATGGATGGAGCATTACAGCTCTCAAAAGGGCTGGCAGGGGTCGATGTGAGCAAGCTTTCCTTTTAGTGGACCCATCCAGTTCCATCAGAGTTCCATCGTGGTAATTGTATATTTATCTTGATAAGAACGAATACTAATATAATAAAACAATAAAACTCACATTATCTTAAGAACTCCTCCAATTTATCTTNTCCAGAGGTTGACAGATACTATCGGAGACTCTTTTATAGGTTTTTTAAAGGACAATATTTTCTTAGAACATTGTTGCGCCGGCTCAAGCTTATGAGATACATCAATCTCATAAGCTTGAGCCTGCGCATCAAGTGCATGCGTTCAGAAAGTTTATTTTTGGCGAAATAACGTAAAATGATGAAACTCCCTTCTCCTATTTTTTTTTAAATATGTAGATAAAAAACTTAACTTACGTTTATTCCAATACCCTCGAGTTTCTATATATGAAATTTCCTCTCAAGCGGTTCTAAGATTAACAGTACACTATGTTAACAGTGATATTTGTTCTGATTTGACGATAAAATATATAACTTTTCTAGAGATCATAATCGAGAAAAATATTACCCTTGGCACACCTTGGCTCATATTATTGACATTTTAGTAGGGATCCCTAAATTTTTCTAGAAATAAATATAGCCTATGCTATTCAGTGATAATGTAGCATTCTAATGTGAAAGTAAAAGAATTTTTAAAATCGATTCAGTATCAGATTTTATATTTATTTACTACAAATATACACAAATATTTCCGCTTTATATAATTGTATATAAGATAATAACTACTCTAATAGTAAATCTATCTTAGTTATATCTTCAAGCTGTATCCCGCACACACCAGGGTAGGCAGAGGAAATCTTGTGTTAAGACACTCAGTTCCCCACTTTCTGCCGAATTCTGGAGGCATTGGGTGTTGAGTGGCAGAACTCAACGCCGCGCTTAACCTCGACACCAGAGCGAAGAAATGGAAATATAAATTGAAGTAAATATTTCATCTCCTCGAGTGGGGATCGAACCATCAACCAGTCGGTTTTACAGTCACACCTCGTGCCGCTGCGCCACGACTGGCCTCATATATCTTATATACAATTATATAAAAATATTATATACAATTATACCCGTAGGTATCACACATTTTTGAACATTTTGAATTTAAGATTTCCCTCTTCATGAAACTTTAAGTCGCTATAACTCAAGTTAGTAGAAACGTTGGAAGATAAATAAGAACATGAAGATTTGAACTTAAAAATATTCATTCTGGAACGCGTTTTACCTTCAACAGCAACATTTTAATATGTAGAATGCATATGTGATCGCAGAAAGATTGTAATATTTATTGTTTTTATTTTTGTTTGCGTTTATATTTTTAAAATTAATATAGTTTATTTTTTCAAGCATTATAGATCCTTATTAAGATTCAAATTATGCCGAAAATTTGCTTTTGACTCTCTTATTTCGTAGTCCAATTTATATTTATATAGTACCTACAACTTGTTCAACTTCAGATAAATTAACAGTTTTTAGTAAAAAAAATTAACTGTATACATAGCAACTAAACAGTAAATTTATAACAATCCAAAAAAAATCTCATACAATACAAGGACAAAAGTATACACCTATCAAATAAGTTCCTATCATAAACAAACAACTTTTCGGTCTCGACGCGTAACTGCTACGAACAAAGCTCGGTATTAGGCGACGGAAACCTAAGGCTACATGGCGTGACAGCGACAGGCGAGTAACAAGATAAGCGCCCTCACGCGAGCCTCCGTCCCTCCGTCCGTCCACTATAATCTTCTAAGACGCTGCAATACTTAAGCCAGCCAGCCTGCAAACAGGCCTTATTATTTGTAACACCATTGAAAATTGTACTATAAAATGCCTAAAATATCTATATATATAAAAGGACATGTACCTGACTGACTGAGGTAAGACGAACGCACAGCCGTAACCGCTGATGATTGAAACGTGAAATTTAGACAAATGTTTATTTTCATAATCTGGACATCCACTAAGAAGGGATTTTGAAAAATTTTAACCCTAAGGGGGTGAAATAGTGGTTGAAAGTTTGTATGGAAAAAAAATTAAATCGACACCGATTTTTATAAAATTTGAAATTCAGACTCTTAAAAATATTTAATTAAACACATATTTCATAAGGGTTCACATAAGGGGTTGAAAGTTTATATGGAAAAACCTTTAAATCGCCACCGATTTTTATAAAAAATTAAATTCAGACTGTTAAAAGTATTTTATTGAACACGTGTTTCGTGTTTTTTTTAGAATTTACCCCTAAGGGCCCAAATAACCGGGCGAAACTGCGCGTGCCCACTAGTTATATATAAAGTTCTACTTTAACACAGAACTGTTCTCTAACAGGTACCATGTGTAAAGCGTCATCAGAAGAAAAATCCTAGGAGAGCGTGCGAAGCTGCGTAACCCTGACAGGTAGCACTGACAGGTGGATAATAAGATAACGGCCCGTGAGGCTGCACGTTTGGATAACATTTTTATTTAATATATATACGCACGATTACCCTTAAAGTTATATAGATGGGCGCCTTTCTTTATTTAATACGTCTTGTATTTAAATAGTTAATATAAAGACAAATATTGCATGATTATTCAGCCAGTCGTGGCACAGGCGAAAGTGTGACTGTAAAATCGACTGGTTGTGGGTTCGAAGAGATGAAATATTTATTTAAATTTATAATTTCATTTCTTCGCCCTGGTGCCGAGTTCGCCACTCAACACGCAATGCGTGCCTCCAGAATTCGGCGGAAAGTGGGGAGCGGAATGTCCCAATATTCTAGGTTTCCTCTGCCTGGTGTGTGCGGGATGCACCGTGAAGCTGATTTAATTTTTTAATTCAGCTTATAAAAAGACGAAGCGGCGACTCCAGAATTCAACGGAAGGTAGGAAACGGAAGTGTAGGGAAGCGATTTTTTAGTAATGGCATGGCATTTTAACGCAGAACTGTTCTCTAATCTAAACTATATTTTAATGGCACCAAGACGAATATTTTATATGTATGGTTAGTTGTAGCTTCACGCTTCATTTTGCATAGCTAGATCGGCAGAGAAAATCTAGCGTTTGAAATATTGTGTTTTGTGTTTAATGGAATGGGAATATAACAATTGTTTATTGCCCCGAGAAAGAATGGAACACACAAGCGTAGCGTTTACAGTCAGACCATGTCCCACTGCGCCACAGTGGCCTCTTTGTATATAATTTTTTACATTTTTTTATTTTTTTTTAAATGAAACTGTTTAACCACGTTAATAAAAATATACATGATATTTAGTAATATACATTTTCGCAAACCCGGCGTTTCGGGCATATTATTGTATACGCCTACACATTGTAAAAGAATATTACTTTTCACTGGTCTCAAGAATTGGCTCACTTTCTTATTAGGCTTGAATATGGATTTTATGGAAACTCTTATTAAGATGATGCCATCCTGTCTGTAACCCCCTTCACATATGGTAAGAGTGCCGGTCAGAAGATAGAAGAGAGGCAACTCTCTACTGTCTTTCTACCACCTTGGTCCTACTCATAAAATCTTTGAAGTTTCAAATCCACCATACCAGAAGATAAGATCAGACAGATAAGACAGTCAGCTCATTATGCAAGAATCCAGGGTAGTACGCGAGGAATTTAAAAAATCTTTGGCGGTAGTTTGATATAATAATTATGTCAACTCACAGACGAACGCCATCTCAGTCTACCCGTGACCACGCACGGACTACTGCAACGTGTTGGAAACGTCGCGCGTCGGATGTCTAAAAATGTATAATACTAAATATACGCGATTTCATTTAAAATGTGTAATTTTTTTTTTAATATTTTGATGTTTGCTCAAAATTGCGCTACCATATTAAAGTTTTGAGGGCAAATAATATTTGAAAATTTAGAAACGTTTAAAAATTTGTACGTAGCGGTACTTGAGCCCGCGCCTCCTGGAAACCGTCCAAGATGAGGAAAACCGTCGCGGGGATAATTTTTCTACATTTTATTAAATATATTAAAAGTTACAAGTTTATAATATTATACTCAATATATATATTTTTTATACAATTTTAATACTTAATGAAGCCAATTAATCTTAGTATTTTCAAAGCATATATAAATTACAAGAGCATATCAAATCAAAAAATCAAATCAACTTCACGCTGTATCCCGCACACAGCAGGGTAGGCAGAGGGAACCTAGTGTTAAGACACTCCGTTCCCCACTTTCTGCCGAATTCTGGAGGCATTGCGTGTTGAGTGGCAGAACTCAACGCCGCGCTTAACCTCGACACCAGAGCGAAGAAATGGAAATATAAATTTAAGTAAATATTTCATCTCCTCGAGTGGGGATCGAACCCACAACCAGTCGATTTTGCAGTCACACCTCGTGCCGCTGCGCCACGACCGGCCTCAAGAGCATATCAGACTAACTAAAAACTTTAACATTTATTCAGCTTTAACTTTACGTAATATGAAAATGTAAAATCCAAATACCTTTGAAGCGACATTATGTTGTTACTTCTAGGAATATTTAAAATCATAAAATTGCTTGTACACATGCACCATGACCATATTTTTACCGCAAATGCTCTACGAAAAATATTGAAGAATATTTTTTTTGTTAAGCTCTAATTAGTTAGTAAATAGAGGTCCGTGGTTGTGGGTTCGATCTCCACTCCAGGAGATGAAATATTAACTTAAATTTATACTTCCATTTCTTCGCTCTGGCGTCGAGGCAAAGCGCGGCGTTGAGTTCTGCCACTTAACACGCAAAGCCTCCAGAATTCGGCAGAAAGTGGAGAACGGAGTGTCTTTCACTAGGTTCCCTCTGCCTACCCTGCTGTGTACGCTGTATCCCGCGTGGAAGCTGATTTTATTGAGTTAGTATAATATTATAAATGTTTACACATCAATTGCGTGTTGAGTGTATAATATATACAATTAATANTGCCACTTAACACGCAAAGCCTCCAGAATTCGGCAGAAAGTGGGGAACGGAGTGTCTTTCACTAGGTTCCCTCTGCCTACCCTGCTGTGTGCGCTGTATCCCGCGTGGAAGCTGATTTTATTGAGTTAGTATAATATTATAAATGTTTACACATCAATTAATATATATAATTAATATATAAAGCCTTAGCACTTGTTTATTTTCTTTTAATATAAATAAGTAAAAACCAAGATTTAAATTTAGAATCATCGCATTTGCATAACATGGAAAATTAACGCATATTTGTTTTTTGTAAAAAAAGAAATACTAAATTATACTATACTATACTTAAATATTTATTATAAATGCAACGGTTCTAGGTTCAATTTCCATCAAGGGGCCAAATATTTTCCCCTCGCTCTGATAAGAAAACAGGAAGATAAAACGTGGTGTTGAGTTTCGCCAATCAACACGCTATATCTCGATATTTGGGAGGGGCATGAGATGTTTGAATACTAAATTCGTTAATTAATTGCAACATTTACTTATATATTTTAAAAACTGATAAAAAGATTATAAATACACAAAAATAATATGACCCACTTTCTATTCTAATCCTACTCGAGTTGCAAATAAAAATTTCCACGTAACATTTAGTTTCAGCACCAAACCCACCACAGTATCAAAAAAAAAAAGTAAACTCTCACAAATTTACTCACAATATCCCAGCTTAACCCGCATTCATAATCTCTTAAATATTCTTATCAATACCGTCGACATAAATCTATTATTCTAATTTTCAAAGCACACTCCGGGGCGATCATTTATACAGAATCTCTATATTATACTTAAATTCGAATACATATTCATGAAACTGCTTTATAAGGAGACCTCAGCTCCCTTTGGCTACGTAAACGAATGTTGAGTAACTACAATTTCCTAGCTAAGCAACCGGCGGCGTCGCTTAGAGACACATTACCTCCTCGCTATCCGAGCTATAAAATACTCTATTTATACTGCTGCTTACGTTGGATGGCTTGGCTTCCTTAATTTAATAGAAATATGGTATANTATATATTATGTATATAAGGCCAATCGAAGCACAGGGGCACAAAGTGTGACTGTTAAAATCGACTGGTTGTGGGTTCAATCTCCACTTGAGGAGATGAAATATTTATTTAAATATATATTTCCATTTCCTCCCTCTGGTGTAGATGTAAAGTGCAGCGTTGAGTTTGGCCATGTAACACGCAATACTGCCTCGAGAATTCGGTGGAAAGTAGGAGACCAGAGTGTCTTAACTCTTAGATCCCTCCGCCTACTCTGTTGTGTGAAGCTGATAATAATAGTCATATATATGTATATGAATTTGCTATATCAGTGCTTATATATTTTCTTATTTTAGTTCACGTCTGTTATCAAATTGTTTCATATCAAAAGCCCAAGTGACAAATATGTACGTGTATAATATAAATTTGAACATACGTATAATAATAAACGTGATGTACACGTGCCAAGTGTCTTTTTGATGTGCGCAGTAATGTCTTTTCAGGATTCCGTACTTAAAAAGGAAAAAACGGAACCCTTATAGGATCACTTTGTTGAACGTATGTCCGTCTGTCAAGACCATTTATCTCGAGATCGCATTGAGATATCAAGCTGAAATTGATATGAAAGTTTCAAGACTATAGCCCCTTTAAGCGCAGAAAAAATCAAGCGTCTAAATCAACGTAATCCAAAGATACGAGTCTGTATGTATCGTGTTTGCTGTATTTTGTATGAAATTTATTGCGTAATCAAAAGCTATAGACATGCAATTATGAAATTTGGCGAGAAGTAAAAACTTCCGCTACAAATAAAGGAAAAATCCAGAAAGTGATGTTTTATGGACATTTATCGAAAAAACTTATTACAAACTTATAAATCTAGTTCATTTTATACCAAATGACCGCAAGCTTAAGTTAGTAAATTTTTACAAATTATACTACCCGTACAAACACAATCAATACAATCCTGAAATTTGTACAGAACTCCCAGCGTGCAAGTCAAATTCGCATTTGACTGGTTTTTTTAACCTCAAGGTTTTCAGTATCCCGTATATAACGGTATAGGCAGAGGGTATTCTGGTGTGGAGGCAAAGCGCGGCGTTTAGTTCCTCAACTCAACACGCAATACATCGAAAAATTCAGCGAGAAGTGTAGAACGGAGTGTCTTAACTCTAAAGTTCCTCTGCCTACTGAAACTAATTTCTCTTTTCTTTTAAATATAAGTACACCTTACACTTCCATTCAACAAAACATAATATTTTTAATAAAACACGAAACGAAAATCCCTGCTCATTACTTAGAAAGGTCCATCCCGTGTTTGTGAAAAGTGGACGTGAACGAAGAAGCATTATAAATTATGACAAAATTAGCCGCGACTCACACGGGTAACATGGGTCCGCTCCGCTCGGAGATTTTGTATGGATAACGAAAATTTAATAATAACTTTTCGTATATCCGGCTGTCGCATACCGTCGTAACACTTAAATACGTTTGTGAAACGGTATGATATATTAAAATGTTTTAATTTGTTTTAATTTTTTGCTGATTTTTTTTTCGGTTTTTAGCCAATTTTATTATATTTATTGTAAGTTGTATAGATTTGAGGTGATGCTGAAGGGATACATATGTGCGGTTGTAAACACGAGAGGTTGTGTGTTCGATTCTTATCTGAAGAACTGAAATATTTAATATATTGATTTCCCCGCTCTGGTAACGAAGCATAGCGCGGCGTTGACTTACGCCACTCAACACGCAATGCCTCAAAGTGTTGTTAAGAGCTTAATGAGAACGGAGTATTTTAACCTTATGTTCCCAGGTTCCCTCTGCCTACCTTACTATGTATGGGACACAGCGTGAAGCTAAAAAACACTTAAAAATAACGATTTTGAATTATTTACTCGCCTAGTTATTAAACTCATAGCTTCACGAACATCTTACAACATTAAACATTTATTCTTCAGTAATAAACATCATGAGGCCGGTCGTGGCGCAGCGACACGAAGTGTGACTGTAAAATCGACTGGTTGTGGGTTCGATCCCCACTCGAGGAGATGAAATATTTACTTATTTAGAAAACGTATAAAATATACTAACAACATAAATAAGTTGTAACAAGCGTATGAAAATTTCGACGTAGCTTGGCGAGAACGTATAGCTTAGTGGTCAGA
Organism: Heliconius hermathena; assembly: GCA_013403705.1. Lineage (NCBI taxonomy): Eukaryota > Metazoa > Arthropoda > Insecta > Lepidoptera > Nymphalidae > Heliconius > Heliconius hermathena. The sequence continues at coordinate 495,887 of JAAIXJ010000169.1, forward strand.
GCGTCTGGTCGGTTTCCAGGAGGCGCGAGTTCGAGTCCCGCTACATTCAAATTTTCATACGTTTTCTAAATAAGTATTTTTCTTTCCTAAGTGTAGAATAACACTTTAAAAATATTTAAAAGATATGAAATATTTACTTAAATTTATATTTCCATTTCTTCGCTCTGGTGTCGAGGCTAAGCGCGGCGTTGAGTTCTGCCACTCAACACGCAATGCCTCCAGAATTCAGCAGAAAGTGGGGAATGGAGTGTCTTAACATTAGGTTCCCTCTGCCTACCCCGGTGTTTGCGAGATACAGCGTGAGGCTGATTTTTTTTAATAAACATCAAATTATATAAAGAAATAACATAAATATATAAAGAAATAGCCAAAGGGCAGTGGATCCGTTACATTACTTCGTCCCACAAAACCAGGACATCGTTCTAAACGTACAATGATTAGCACTTCTTGTAACCACTCTGTTGTCTTGTCACGTTTCCACCAATCTGCTTATTGGGACACCTCTCAGCGGACCCTTTTATTTGATCCCAATCCTAACAATACAAACAGATTCCAAGATAAATACAGCTTAGAGCAATTTGTGGTTGTTATATTGTTTTTAAACGTAGTAAAATATTTTTTATTATCATCACTTGGTAGTTTTTGTTGGTAAGTAAGCGTAAGTTGAGGCCGTCGTGGCCCAGGGGCACAGGGGCGTGACTGAAACGCGACGGTTGTGGGTTCAATCCCCATTCGAGGGAATGAATTATTTTTTCTTCTATTTTCATTTCTTCGTTCTGGATCGAAGGCAAAAGGCCGGCGTTGAGTTCCGCCACTTAACACGCAATGCCTCGAAAAAATCGGTGTTGTAAGTGTATCATTAATTACATAGATATAAAAATTTAAATATTAACATATTAATTAATAAATATTATATTAATTAATAACGGGGCGTGCCCTGATAAATTATTTATTTATTCCAGAGAACGGCAACAAATATAGTATGTACTCAACTGCATATGAACGGTTACCGATTCAAAGGCAACTTAATATACGTCAAAGACATTATTAATTAATTTCAAAAATTTAATAAAAGATGTACCTTTATATATGGTAAGGTAAACTTTGCCTGACATTTCAGTCACACGCTTGATCGATCATATATAATATTAAACACAGAATACTATCCTAAAAATCATTTTTTGGAATTCCACGCATTAATTATAGAATATCCGGAGTGACTGTAAAACCGACTGGTTGTGGGTTCGATCCCCACTCGAGGAAATGAAATATTTACTTAAATTTATATTTCCATTTCTTCGTTCTGGTGTCGAGAACTCAACGCTGCGCTTAACGAGTTCTGCCACTCAACACGCAATGCCTCCAGAATTCGGCAAAAGTGGGGAACGGAGTGTCTTAACACTATGTTCCCTCTGCCTACCCTGCTGTGTGCGGGATACAGCGTAAAGCTGATTTATTTAATTTTTTAATTATAGAATATATTGAATAACAACAATCTCAACGCTCAAATTCCATATGCTAAACGGTCATTAAAATTCGGGATCGGAGCAGAAATGTTGGTGAGATCCATCTGATATTAATATCAGAGACGTCAGCTGGTTTACACCTGCCAATAGTCTAATAAAGCCGTCTTATGAACTCCGCTTTTACAAACTTCGTTATACTTCGCGTTTCTTCCCAAAGTAATAATACGTTTTTCAAAATGAATTCACCTGGAAGCAGCGGTGATTTGTTGTAGACTAACAAGCACGTCGACTTATTGTATTGTATAATATGAGATACAAGTTTATAAATAAACTGTCGTTTTCTTGTTGAGAAAACATCTTATTTTAATTAAAAGTATCAAGCAGTTATAAAAAGATTTCTATTTTTACTGTCATTGATATATTGATACTGTGATAGAAAACGATTACATTTTACGTTATTTTATGCTTAAATATTAAATATACTCTGTTATCATGTATAATGTATATATAATACTTTATGATTTAAATGCATTTTTATGTGAATTTTTATTTATTTATTTTTGATACGATAAACACTGAGAAAGAGTTCATAAAGATGGATTTTCAATTTCATTTCTATAAGATACAAAGAAAAGTATTAATAATCTCTTTTTAAGCTTCCCGTGCATAGCAAGGTAGGCAGAAAAAACTTGAGAACATAGTGTTCTGATACGTTCCCATTAAGACATTTTCATTCCCGATTTTCCGTCAACTTCTGGAACAAATGCTTATTGAGTGGCGGAACTCAACGCCATTGTATTTTCTCGTTACAACAGCGAGGAAATGAAAATATTAAACATTTCGTTCCCCTCGAGTGGGAATCGAACCGATAACCATTTACAGCCACATGCTCGTGCCTCTGCGCCACGACTGGCCTCAATTTATACATAGATTAGTCGAAAATATTTAACCAATTAGTAAGCAGGTAACAGCATTCTTGATTCTCTATTCAAATTCAGTATTTACGAGATTAAGATACGGCTTATTCTGGCTAAGGGGTCTTAAAGGATCTCTGTAGGTTAAACATTCGAGGACTGCGTAACTTGCAATCCTCTTTAGTATGTAAGTATTAAATTATTTACCACACTTATTTATTCACACATTTCAAATATCTGTGTTTTACTTAAGTAAGGAATTTGCCTTTCCTCGGACGGAATAACCGATAATATTGTTATTTAACATATTATGTATAGCTTACAGCTTCTATTTACATACTTTAGAATTTAGATACATACTCTTATATTATAACTTTTTTATCTCTTCATACTTGAAGATCAAGATGCCCAAAAGGTGCCTAAAGTTAAGACACATCGGCCCCACTTCTCACACAATTTTCTAGATATTACATGTAAAAAGGTGCAACTCAACGCCGCATCGTCACCTGAAGCGGCCACACGAAATTAGTTTAAATCACCTTCACGCTATATCTAGCACACTGCAGGGTAGGCAGAGGGAACCTAGTGTTGAGTGGCAGAAATCAACGCCACGCTTGTCTTCGACACCAGAGCGAAGAAATGGGAATATAAATTTAAGTAAATATTTCATCCCCTCGAGTGGGGATCGAACCCACAACCATTTGGTTTTACAGTCACGCTTTGTGCCCCTGCGCCACGACTGGCCTCAAATTGAAATTAGTTTAAATGTAATATATAGTAGGAACCGAACCCACAACCGTCGCGTTTATATTCAACCACTGTGCCACGCCGGCATATTCATTAGAAGAAATCTCGAAATTCAGTTACAACATAAAACCTAACAGATTCTATTAAAAAAATTACTCATTATACCACAAAGAAGTGACTAGAATGTAAAAGAGTAAAACAAAAGATTACAGTTTAACGAGGCATAGAATCAAAGAATTTAATCGCGATTGTTGGGCCAACAGGAAATGGAATATTTTATTACGCCAACTTGCTTTAAAGTTAAATTAACAATTGGCTTTGCGGTAATCTATTTTCGTTGTAACTATTTTACATTTTGTACGAACATTTTAATCTCCCAGGGGCACAAAGTGTGGCTGTAAACGCTATGGGAACGAAGCGAACCCACCCAGGGTTCGATTTTCACTCGAGAAAAAATTAAATATTTAATATTTTTATTTTTTCACTCTGGCGTCGAGACGGAAAAAACGCGTAATGCCTCCAAAATTTTGCGGAAAAGGGAGAACGGAGTTTTAATACTAGGTTCCGCTAAAGAAATCTCCACACATTTTAGTTCTATTCAGCGTATTTTCAGAGTGTTTAACTCTAGGCTCTCTCTGCCTACTCTGCTACACTCGAAATACAGACAGAAGCTGAAAAAAAAAACCCTATAATCTAAATTTATTAATATATTTCGTTTGTATTATAAAAAATATTAATCGATTAATCCTTATTTCTTATATAATTGTACTCTTCCTGAAATAAAAAGTAGACTTTTGCTTTATAATTATTAATTAAAACGTCAAAAGCCATCATCCTTATAATTGGTCATAAATCCGTCAATTTAATAACTAATCAAATATCAATCAAGACCAAAGCTCTCAAAACAATTTAGATATTTAGGGCCGAATAGATTATTAGGCATTTAATTTTCTAGAATATTTCCATCTTGTTAACGTATCATCATTTTTTGGTTTTCTGACAAATTCTTTGAAACAGATTTCAATTATATATTAGTACGATTGGATTCATTTTATTTCTCTAATTTATTAAAAATGAAAAGAGCCAAAAAATATATATTTTGAATATCTTTTCATTTTTATTACAACCATAACATGTTAGGACCCTATAGTCACAACAGACTACTGTACCAATGACTATAATTTATATAAAAACTATTGAAAATGGACACAAATGGAAAAGTATAAGTAACATACAAATATTTTACTCGCATGGAACCCACTTATTATTTTTCATTCAAAAACAAATAAAAAGACTAATCTCATATTTGAGAAGTTTCTTCAATTGAGATGGAAGATACGAGATGGATGTATAAAGGCGTATTACTGCCGGTAACAGGGTTAACGCAGCCTTAGCTGCATTGATGAGACGGCGAAACGTCAGCACAGCTGCGCGTTTGGTCGTACACAATGCAGTGTTGGTACCGACGCTGTTATATGGCAGCGAAACGTGGTTATTACAGACGAAAAATGAGAGAAAGATGAATGCCGTGGAGGTGCGATTTGTTCGTAGTACATGCGGAGTCAGCTTAGCTGATCGAATCGGCAATGTAGAGGTACACAGAATAGCAGGTACTAGCGAGGATATCACGTTGAGATTGAAGAAGAACGTACCCAGCTGGTTTGGGCACGTCGAACGAATGAGTGATGAAAGAATGGCAAAAAAATATTTAAGACGGAAAAGTGAGCGGTAAGAGAGGTAGGGGGAGACCTCGGTTGACCTTCGAAAATACAGTATCAAAGATACTGGAGGAAGGTCACGTAAAAAGCATGAGGACCCCCCGGCGTGCAGGTATGAGGAGATTGATGACAGTGGACGAGGCGAAAGAGGTATGTGGAGACCGTAGCGTTTGGCGCTCCGTTCTCTCTGACTGGGGTAGTCAGGGCTAGGGATAAAACGTGAAGTTAAGTTAAGTTAATCTAATATATATTGGAAAAATATTATATGAGATTAATTATATCGTACCAAACATCTTAATTGCAATTAATAAAAATATTAAGGAATCCCTCCCTATCTTTCGCCAGCAGCCTGACAGCAAATGTAATTAGAAGTTTAACTAACCGTGTTATGAAATAATACACTGAGCTGTCTTATATATATAAACTACATATATGTAAGTATATATACAATTCGGCGAGATGTGGGAAACGCAGTGTCTTAATACTAGATTCCCCCTACCTACCATGTGTGCAGGATACAACAAATAGGAACAATAAGCTGATTTATTATTTTTATATATACTAAATGTGTTAGTTAGAGGTCACTGTGGAATAGCGTTTAACTGCAACGCTATGGTTGTAGGTTTGACTTCTTCTGGGGGTTATATATTCACTTTCTCGCTTCGGCAAGACAAGTTGAAAATTGAACTCCGTCTGGAATTCTGGAAAACAGAGCAATATCTTGACCATTCTCTCAACCTATTACTGTATGCGGAATAACAAGGTAAAAAAATACACGTATATAAAATTAATCATTGAGAAGTAGAAAGTACGTAGTTTTACCTATAAGAAAACTTTTTTCGGCTTTTGAACATTTAACATTAACCATGTAAAGTATCGAAATAAAATAATAAAATATAGTTACTACTAATGTTAAGACACTCCGTTTCCCACTTTCCGCTGAATTCGTGCCAGAAAATATTAATAAATAATAATTATTTTTAAACATTTTTAAAGTGTTATTCCACACTTAGGAAAGAAAAATACTTATTTAGAAAACGTATAAAAATTTGAACGCAGCGGGACTCGAACCCGCGCCTCCTGGAAACCGACCAGGCGCTCTGACCACTAAGCCNGAGCGCCTGGTCGGTTTCCAGGAGGCGCGGGTTCGAGTCCCGCTGCGTTCAAATTTTTATACGTTTTCTTAATAAGTAAATAATAATTAATTGCCTCGAGTGGGGATCGAACCCACAACCATCACGTTACAGTCACGCCCTTGTGCCACGACGGCCTCTATATATTTAATATATAGTTTCAAATGTAATCTATATAATATCTTTCAGCTCAAAGCAGCGGGACAAGCGGTATCGGTTAAAAGGAGTGTCGAACACAATGGACTTTCTTCATTCTAAGAAAGCGTGGGCAATCCTTTGTATGTTGTTTATGGATCGGACAGGCCGTATTGGTTTATTGACAAACTAGCCCGACCCGCGACTTTGTCTCAACAGATATAAATACCTTGAATATCATATTTCCATGTTAAAATTTAGGTCACATTTAAAATTCTAAAAATCTTATTTCGTTGTGTTTTCATCATATTTTTTTAAATAACCATCTCTCCTTAAGTGACAACGTAAATGTACGAGTGTGTGACTATAAACGCGAATAGTCGTGGATCAGATCCCCATTCGAGAAATTCAAATATTTATTTAAAATTATATTTCGCTCTGGTGTCGAAGTCTGGTACACTCAACACGCAATGTCTCCAGAATTAGGCGGAAAATAAGAAAAGACGTGCCTTAACACTAGGTTCCCGCAGCCTAATCTGCTTTGTGCGTGATACAGCATAAAGCTAAAACTTAATGATAATTTTTATAAAACGTTTAAAAAATTATGAACGTAACGGGATTTGAACCCGCTCCTCTTAGAAACAATCCAAATCCGATCGTCCTAAGTGTGGAATAACACTTTAAAATTGTTAAAAAGCTTAATGATGTTTATACAAAATCATATTACGTACAATCATACACTTTTACCAACCTTATAAGGCGTACAAAAGAATATACGATAAAATGTGGATAGCACCGTCCTTACGATACCACGTTCCCAACAGATCTGTATTTGAAATCGGAAAATCCGTATTTATGGAGCATTCATATTTCTTCTGTCGCATATTTATTTTATACTGACTTGTGCTAAGACTTTTGTAACAATTCCGGTATTTTAATCGAAATATTACAGTATTGTATTTATTCTTGCTATTTAATTATTTATTTTGTTATAGTTTTCTATGTTGTTATACATTTAATATATCGTATTTAAAATCTAATTAAAAAGATTTATTTAATTTTGCTCTCGAAAATTGTCATATTTTATTTAAAAATGTTTAGTTATTTCATGTAGGTATATCTAGGCGGACGATAAGTGCGCACATCTGGATTCCGCCGGAATTTTAAGATAAAAAGTAACATATATATATATATATATATATATATATATGTTTATTTNATATATATATATATATATATATATATATATCATGCCTATATGATACTCCACAATCCTCTCCATATTTCAATGCAAGTCCCATATTCAATCTAATCTGTGATTAACCCAGACAAACAGAGAGACAGAAAGAAAAATTAAAATTGTTTATTGTGTTTTGATATCGAGTAAATAGCCATAAGCATTTCTTAAACCACAATTATTTTGAAAATACGTACAAACTCTTCAATTTTATTTATAAATATAGATATGAAACTAGAACTTAATTTTCTTTTAGTAGTTTTTGTAGATACTTAATAGTAATACTTTTACAGTTTTCGAAAAAAAATCACCAAAGTAAGTGTTATACCTGGAATGTGCCATAAAAAGTTAAAAAAATCGAACCCTTAACGTCAAACAAACAGGTTCACAGGCCGACCGACCTTAAGAGCTGTTAGAAACCTTTGAGAAACACCAATGCCATGCTTAATTGCGTGCGGTACTGCTATACTGATTCAACAGCGTCCTCGCCTTAAGAGTTCACTTAAATACTCAAAGATTCTTACATCAAAGCAATCACGTTCTTCGATTCGTATAAAAAATTCTTTTATGTTTTGAATTCTTGACATTGATGACCTATATATAATTACATGAAATATCACAAAAAAATATGCTATTTTTAGGGTTTCGTACCTTAAAAAGGTAAAAACGGATCCCTTATAGGATCACTTTGTTGTCCGTCTATCAAGACTATTTATTTTAATTCGCGACGTAATCATAACCTTTAGGGTACTTCCCGTGGACCTACAGCTATAAAATTTGACACGAAGTAAGAACTTATAATAGAAATAAAGGAAAAAATTTGAAAATCAAAATTTATAAGTGTTTCATAGAGAAATTTAAATTACAAGCTTAAATTTGTAGTTAATTTCTTACAAAATGAGTGCATAATTAAAAAACAAATTTAAATTTGTGGGCAACAAATTTAAATTTGTCAACCTTTATAAGTTCTGCAGTTTACTTCCCGTTGAGCTATGCACCTGAAATTGATACGGAAGGCTCAGTGGGCGAGTCCGACTCGCACTTAACCGGTTTTTATTTATATTTTATGTAATAGTCTATTATTCTATTAATATTCAAGTAGCTATAGAGGCATAATTAAAATAAAAATTGAACAATTCAGAATGAATGTACTAAATAAAATGCATTGATTCGAATATAAAAAGTAAAGTTAAGCTATTGTTAATATATTTTTTTACATTAGCTCTCAGCTTTAAAAGCATTCACTAAACAACAATAGATAAAATAAGAATATAATATATAACTAGAACTATACGATCTATACGATAATAAAAGTGTAAAAAAAATATGTCTGTACATTTAATATATTATGAAATACGAATATATGAAAGAACAGCGTAGAGGGATTTAAAAACACTAAAAGATAATGAATCTATGATTTTATCCCTGTCAGTTTGTCTGTTTCTTTGTTTTTAAACGCACATCCTTAACTACTTTGACAGATTTGAATAAAACTCTTTTGTTGTATAGCTATTAGGCCTTGGCAGCATCTAGACAATATTCGATTTTCAAGCTTGGCACACCTGATGTAGAACCATTATAGTCCAGTTGGACTAAGAGAAATAATAAAAAACATGTCGAGCGTGATAAGCATTTCGCAATGGCATATATATATTTAAGGTCTGAAACATCTGATGAATAACTATAACAGTATAAATATAGTAGTATGTAAAATATTAGCTTCTAGCTGTATCCCACACACGAGAGGGTCGTCAGAGTGAATCTAGTGCTTAGATATTCCGTTCCCCATTTTCCGGCGGATTCTGGAGGCACAGCGTGTTGAGGGGCGGATTCAATGCCGCGTTTTACCTCTCCATCAGAACGTAAAAATAAAAAAATAAATTTAAACAAATATTTAATTTCCTCGAGTGGGGATCGAATCTACAACTGTCACTTTACACCCTTGTGCCGGCCTCTATATTTATATAATATGTATTACATACTCATTTTCAACTTCAATGTTTACCTCACTGTAATAAAGCTGCATCCTTAAGTCGATGTCTGCGCCTAACTAGCTCTTATTCACATCATTTTCATTGAAGCACATTAGACGAGGCCACAATTCTAGCAATTCACAGGTTCTCGTTACGTGTATGCAACCTATTAATTCCACATGATCTGATCCACATGATCTGAATAATTTTGATCAAGATAGCACAAAATAGAGAGTAGGCACGGAAACGCATATCGTATTCATCTTTCCCTTTGTTTTAGTAAGTTCTTGAAGCTTTCCTGTTTAATGATTATCCTAAATTCTAAAAGGCTACAAGCTTATCTGAAATACTTTTATGAATATCATATAATTTTCATTTCAACTGCATACCAACATTATTTTTCTTTTATACACATTTACTTAAAACGTACTTAACATATATTTTTGACAAACTCAAAAATTCTAGTTTAACATAATGTTTATTATATTTTCTCTTTTGTACGTAAAAAGGTCCTTCATTATACACTTAATATATGTATAGAATATTCTCGTGAAGCAAAAATGAAAGGCAGAAAATAGTTAGAATATTTTCCACTCGGCTTAGAGAGATTTTCACGAAAGGATCATTCGACGTAAATATTTTATGCTTGAATACAGTAAATATTTTTAACCTTTTTATCCTTCTAAAATTCTTTTATACTTTACTCCACATGATATGTTCATATCTGTTTCATAAGTTGGTAAACATTTTTTACTAGTAAAGTAATTCATAATCATGACCCGAAAATGGTTGAAATAATTGTAACATTATTTTTTTAATTTCTTTAAATATATACATATGTACATATAATTAAGAGAAATAAGGTCTTAAAAATTATGATAACATCAGTTATTTAGAATGTCTTTCAAAAATGTTTATCCTTTGAGAGACATTTTAAGCAAATAAATAATGTAAAATAACAGTTAAAAAGGAATCTTAACACTAGTTTCCCTCTGTCTACCCTGCCACATGCAGAATACTGCGAAAAAAAATCAAGTTTAATTTTTTTTTTCAGCTTCACGCTGTATCCCGCACACAGCGGAGTAAGCAGAGGTAACCTACTGTTAGACACACCGTTCCCCATTTTCCACCGACTTCTGGTTTCACCGAGAACTTTGTGGAGGCATTGCGTGTTGAGTGGCGGAACTCAACACCGCGCTTTGCCTCTTCACCAGAGCGAAGAAATGACAACATAAATGTAAGTAAATATTTCATTTCCTCGAGTGGGGATCAAACCCACAACCAGTCGATTTCACAGTCACACTTTATGCCCCTGCGCCACGACTGGCCTCATACATTTATTCTGTAAAAATACTTGTCAAGTTAAATTTACGGTTTCTAAGTACATATCGATCACACACTATCCCGTAAAATCCAGCTAAGAAAATACTTAAAACACTTTCAAGGCATTAGAGTAAAATATAGCGGTGTAGCTGCACAGAGACCGTTGCGTCATCACAAACCAAGAGGTACTTCGGTATAGTACAAAGGGTACCTATATGGATTGCACTCGATTACAACGACTAGAAAACCTACACTTTGTGCTAAAAATGCATTGTAATGTAAAATTTAAGATATAATCTTATAAGAATTTATCTTTTTGTAAAGTAAAAGTTACGTTTTTTAATTAAGCTTCTAAAGAAATTGGCTCAACGCTTATAGATAGAAGGAACCTAATGTTAGGTGGGGAACGGAGTGTTCCCCACTTTGACTTTCCGCTCAATTTTTGAAACGTTATGAGACTCAACGCCACATTTGTCTAACAAAACAAATAAAAAATATATGTATATTATCACACACTTGTGACTTTGGTTTTGGATTCGATCTTTAGTGAAGTAAATGATATATTTAATGTTTTAATTTCTTCGCTCTGGTGTCGAGGCAAAGCACTGCGTTAAGTTTCGTCATTAAAACACGCAATTCCTCCAGTATTCGGCGGAAAATGAGAGGAACGCTGTATTCAAATACATTTTACAGCTTACTTTTTATTATGAGCATATTAGAATTCTGTATGAAATTTGAATGTGTTAGGATTACTACTTTTAAATAGTAAAGTAATTAGCTTCCTCTCTCGCCAAATTATCTTTATTTTTAAAAATCTTTTAGTAGAATAACTTCTAAAGTTTTTCAGTGTTGTGATAACAACAAAAGAAACTACTACCTATTATACAGGAGGGAAGTATCAGCACTCTTTTTACGGGAACAGCATATAGGGTAAAATATTTTAAACATATACCTAAAAAAAATTAAGATACCTCAATAATTTATGCGTAGGATTTTTTTTTATTTCACAATGTTTATCCATACCTGTATTTCGTGTGACGAAGTTACGCATAGATACCAATAACGTAAACACATACTACTACAAAAATACTACTAAAGGTTAAGCAATTTTCAACTTTGCCGCTAATACCTACGACTCTATTTCGGAATGAGGCGTATGCGGCGGTTTTTATAGAGTAGTTAAAACTGTGGTTTCGTTTAAAGTGATGCTGACACTTCCACCCTGTATATGTCACAGAGTATGAATACGGAACGTCAAGTTGTTTGACTTGGGTATATTCAGAGGATGGCAACACTGTCAGTTGTCAATGTCAATTATCAGCTTTTAGGGAAGGGGTGAATGACGCATCGTTTTTATAATAGTGGGAACGACCGATGCGGACTTCGTCTCTCTTTCGAGTAGCATACTGAACGGTTGTACTGAGACGTCACCTGACTTCACCACGTTCCGAGTATGAAGGAAGACCACGAGTCAGGACTGCCTGCATAAGCTCACGCGCCCCGCTTCGTTATATACAAATACATTTTATAATATAATATTATAACCACATTTTCTATTAATAATATATTTACTATATTTTTAAATAACAGTTTCTCAAGGCATGGTAGGAGAAATCAAGTGTTAAGACAATCTGTTACCCACATTCCGCCCAATTTTCGGGGATATTTCGTGTTGACTAGCGCAACTCTACGCTGCACTTTGCCTACCAGAATGAGGAAATGATAAATTCATTCATTTAAAAAAAAGTATATTTGAAATATTTTACTTTAAATTGTTAATCTACTACCTCCATATTAAGTCTTGGAAAAGCGAATGTTATAAAACAATCGACAGAATAATAATGACTCTAGGGCAAGCATAGATAGAGTAAAGAACTTTGTGAAGAGGGTGGCTGACAAGGGATGGAGGCGAGCTGCCCAAGGCCGATAAACTAAAGAAAAAAACTTAATTATTTTTTTTAATATAAGTAAATACTTTTTAAAACATTAATAAACACACTTGTTTCTATATGTTAAAATGTTTTTACATATTCTATTTATTTCACAAAATTATAAATATTTTATAACGTTTATGTGTACACATAATGTCAAAGCAGTAGTATAATATATTATATTCCGCGTTTCGCCTCGCGTTAGTTGCAATCTGCCGTGTCGCGGTTTTCACATTACAACCATTTGCTGCTCTCTTAACGACATAATAAACGCTCAGTTTGTTTTGTGATCCCTGACGTGGTTAATATAAAAGATTCATTTGGTTCCATTTTTTTACATTTAATGTGTGTGTGTGTTGTTTAACACATGTGTTTTGTAATATTAGGCGTTTATATTATTTGTAACGATTGGTTAGTTGAAATTATTTTAGTAAGAAGATATATATACATAATGAAAATGAGAGATTTTCTGATATTCTTGTTTCAGGTGTATGAAGAAATTAAATTTTTTTTGGCTTCACGCCGTATTCCTCATATAGGAGCGTGGCCCAAAGAAATCTAATGTTAAGACACCCCGCTTCTGACTATCGACGTCATTTCCAAGACTTTGCATGCCTATTTGAATAAAAAATGATATTATTTTTAAAATCTATTTTACTTTTCCAACATAGAGATAAGTGTGGGATTTTATGTCATAAAGTGTGTGACAGGTTTTAAATGTACAATACTGAATAATTTGTACTACAGCTTATTTGAATATCTAAGACATTCACGATCACCTTTGGCTTATCGATTCCCTTGAGCTTTTGAGGTTAACCAGACCGGACGTTTTAGTTAAATTTACAGCATACTCGCCCAAAGCTTCGGGTTAGGCAAATAAACGAATATTTTGTACAGAAAGTCCATTATTTTTAATGTTTGTATAGTTTCCATTAAATTAAATATACGAGTGTATTTATAAGTAGTTTTGTTACGTGTTTTTTTTGTTTTTTTGCACTTTTAGGACTCGCAATTGTCACGTTGAAAATAATTTTCTACAATTTTACTAAATCCAGAGGCCAGTCGTGGCGCAGCGGCACAAAGTGTGACTGTAGAAATTAAAAGAACCGACTGGTTTTGGGTTCGATCCCAACTCGAGGACATGAAATATTTACTTTAATTTATATTTCCATTTCTTCGCTCTGTTGTCGAGGACAACACAGTCACACTTTGTGCCGCTGCGGCGTTGAGTTCTGCCATTCAAACCGCAATGCCTCCAGAATTCGGCAGAAAGTGGGCAACGGAGTGTCTTAATACTAGGTTCCCTCTGCCTACCCTGCAGTGTGGGGAACACAGCGTGAAGCTGATTTATTTATTTTTATTTTTACTACATGAAAACATATATAATAAAGACAAAAATTATCAGATTTGAACGTTGAGCCGATATTAAAACGCTTATTGGCTGGGACTGAAAAAGTACAATCTAGATCGATCATCTACCTTCCATACTTCTTGTGAGATTTCAATATAATTATTCAATATACATATAAATCCAATATACATTATTTGTTAATATATATTATATTTAAGAGAAAATTTTAAAAAGTATATTTTTAATCTCTATATTATTACAATTTAACTCATTTTGGAAAAATATAAAAATAATTTTCCAAGAAAAAAAGGGAATACAAATGTACACTACAAATAAAAATGAGACTTCAGGAAATGGGAGCGGAAGAAAAATTGTATTAAAATAGTGTGCCCTAAGCGACGAGGCTGTTCATTTTATTTCTCTAAATTAAAAAAACTTTTAAGTTTACCTTCTATATATAGATAAGAAGAATATTTCATAGTTTTCCATTATTTTTTTATTATATAGTAGTTTATGATGAAGCCGGAAAGAATATACAGATTATTTAACTATGCTTTTTGAATGACATGTTAAATTGATGTTTCACTTTAACCATTTCATCAAAAAAATGGCTACTTCTTACAAAACTAAATTGATATTAGTATGTATAATTTTACCATTTTTATTCCGTCTCCAATCTCAAAACAAGGGAAAAGTTATTAAAAATATTTATTATAATAATTTTAAAGAAAATTATCACCTTTCCAATTTATAAAGATTTTGGTATATACAAAATATACCATTAGCTAATAATCAATAGAATTATACATCTTTCTAGTTTATTATTTAATAGTTTAAAATGCTCAAACCACGCTTACAGTCTAAGGTTACATCGGCCATCTTCGAATTTGATCATCAGGCCAGCTGATGATACCATATTATTATACTGTCATCTAATATACATATGTTAAGAAAACTAAGTGTTGTACAAAACATCATAAAAAATAAATTGATTTCATTATTCATTATTATTATTATTTTTGTGTCTTTCTGTCTTCGCTCGCTGCCTACCCTACTGTGTGCACAGTAGGGTAGGCAGCGAGAAACTAGCACTAAGATACTCTGTTCCTCTTTTTTCACCAAATTCTGGAGGCATTGCGTGCTGAGTGATGGAACTACCCGAGTAGGAATCGAACCCACAACCTGTCGCATTTACATTCACACTTTGAGCCTTTACGCCACAGCTGACCCTTTATACTGTAATATTTATCAAAGTAACACTTTATTTATGCAAACGTAGAAGGCAATACCGGGTGTTACCGCTTCATTTTAAGCATAATCAGCTCACAGCCCTGCTTAAGTGCCCTTTTCTTAATTGCAGCTATAGAATTTAACGAGGGCAAGAACGCGATTACTTAACAAATTCTGACATTTTTTTTTACTTTGAGCTCAATAAAGACAACTGTGGAGGAAGAAATTTAATAACTCCAAACTGTATTTGAACTTGCTACTTTTGTTTTATTTATATTACATCTATTTCAGTATTATGTTGTGGAAATTATGAAACATTAAAAGAAATAAATCCTTTGCTTTTCAAAGTATCAGCTACAGAGGTCTTTTTGTAGTTAGGTCGAGACGCCCTTACCTGGCTGTTTTTTTTTTATGAAATACTTCAAAGCAAAGGCTAAAGGTTATAAGTTTTACACTAATTATTTATATTTGATCTCTTTGACCAAAGTCTCTTTTGCAAAAATTACTATTTCTTTAATATTTTTTTTAAACTTTCTAAGTTTATTATCACATTTACTATCTTTTGATGTGTTTTAATGTTATCGTCTCTTTGAAAAAGAAATCGTAGAAGCGATAAAACTTTATTTTGTCGTCCAGACTACATGCTTTTAATTATAATTTTATTTATATGTAAATGTACAGATTATAAATTTATATGTAAATAAAGGATACTCTTGTGATATTCTCTATTTAATACGGTATCTTCATAAACTCACCCTAGTTAAAAGATATTTTTTAAAAGATAAAAAAAATATTTTGGAACTTTAACACTACGTTCCCAGGTTGCCTCTGCCTGCCCTGATATGTGTGGAATACATCATGATGCTAAAAGCAAGAATAAGAAGATTTTACTATATACTAAACAAACAAAATGTAACACAATTCACAACTTTATATGGCAAGCTATTTTCTGCGGTCACTTTATTGAGTTCGTCGTCTCATATGCAAACGATTTAAAATTTTAAAGCGAATTTAAAAATATTTTAGTACACGAAATGATACGAGTGTATGCTCTGTTGTACTTATTATTATGTCATGCAATAGTAAAATTGAAATTTAGTTGTCTTTTAAATGATTTCATATTATAGCAATAGGTAGAGCTTATATATATCAAATCAGCTTCTCGCTGTATCCCGCGTACAGCAGGGTAGGCAGACGGAACCTAGTGTAAAGACACTCCGCCTCATTTTACGCCGAAATCGGGGGGATATTGGGTGTTAATAGGCGGAACTCAACGCCGCGATTTACCTCGACACCAGAACAAAGAAATTAAAATATAAATTATAGCTTATACATATGTACAGTCATGTACATATGAAGTTGCTCGTTGAATGTTCGTGTAAATGAGAATTTCCTTTGTGTCCGACTAACTTAATGTCGTATATGTAATGCTACAATTATACTCAACGTTCTCTATTATCATACAGACAGACTCCTGAATGAATCCTATAAATGTATAGCGGAGGTTCCACATAGTTAGAAATTTACTATAATTAAATGTATAGTGTCTTATCTATAAAAGAATATTATAAATAAAACGTATATGTGTAAAGTATTCTTCATATTATTCAATACAAAGATAGAAAATTTAAAAGCTTTTCAATTAAATGTGATGTGATATTCTCACATTCGGATTTTAAAAATTTTGCTTTCTATTTTATACTAAATTTTATGCTGAAAAAATATTTGCTGAATGTAGTATATTATTCACATATATGATTTTCAAATAGTTCTTTTAGAAATAACGTGATAAGTGTCTTATATACTTATTTAGAAAACGTATAAAAATTTGAATGTAGCGGGGCTCGAACCCGCGCCTCCTGGGAACCGGCCAGGCGCTCTGATCACTAAGCCATACGTTATCATCAAGCTACGTCGAAAATTTATATACGCTTGTTACAACTTATTTATGTTGTTAAAAAAAGTGATTTTCATATATTTTTATCGAGGCAAGTAATCTTTTTTTTTTATTTCAAAAGCTCTTACTTTTTTTATTATCTATTTAGTTATTATCAATTTGACTATAGGTTTTGTTTACTTTCCGCCGAATTGTAATCTGTATACAATTACCTGTAAATAAAATTATACCTAGAGGATTTATGATATTTAATATTTAATACGGTATCTTCATAAATTCACTTTAATTAAAATACATTTTTTAATAGAAAAAATAANCGAGGTGTGACTGCAAAACCGACTGGTTGTGGGTTCGATCCCCGCTCGAGGAGATGAAATATTTACTTAAATTTATATTTCCATTTCTTCGCTCTGGTGTCGAGGTTAAGCGCGGCGTTGAGTTCTGCCACTCAACACGCAATGCCTCCTGAATTCGGCAGAAAGCGGGGAACGGACTGTCTTAACACTAGGTTCCCTCTGCCTACCCTACTGTGTGCGGGATACAGCATGAAGCTGATATAGATATATAGTTACAACATATGGATACGTAGTTACAACATTCAATCTTACTTCCATTTTAAGGAATATTTTTGAACACTTTTCGTCAATTTTAATAACAATTATTTTTTCTATCAAAAAATGTATTTTAATTAAAGTGAATTTATGAAGATACCGTATTAAATATTAAATATCATAAATCCTCTAGGTATAATTTTATTTACAGGTAATTGTATACAGATTACAATTCGGCGGAAAGTAAACAAAACCTATAGTCAAATTGATAATAACTAAATAGATAATAAAAAAAGTAAGAGCTTTTGAAATAAAAAAAAAAGATTACTTGCCTCGATAAAAATATATGAAAATCACTTTTTTGTACAACATAAATAAGTTGTAACAAGCGTATATAAATTTTCGACGTAGCTTGATGATAACGTATGGCTTAGTGATCAGAGCGCCTGGCCGGTTCCCAGGAGGCGCGGGTTCGAGCCCCGCTACATTCAAATTTTTATACGTTTTCTAAATAAGTATATAAGACACTTATCACGTTATTTCTAAAAGAACTATTTAAAAATCATATATGTGAATAATATACTACATTCAGCAAATATTTTTTCAGCATAAAATTTAGTATAAAATAGAAAGCAAAATTTTTAAAACCCGAATGTGAGAATATCACATCACATTTAATTGAAAAGCTTTTAAATTTTCTATCTTTGTATTGAATAATATGAAGAATACTTTACATATATACGTTTTATTTATAATATTCTTTTATAGATAAGACACTATACATTTAATTATAGTAAATTTCTAACTATATAGAATCTCCGCTATACATTTATAGGATTCATTCAGGAGTCTGTCTGTATGATAATACAGAACGTTGAGTATAATTGTAACATTACATATACGACATTAAGCTAGTCGGACACTAAGGAAATTCTCATTTACACGAACGTTCAACGAGCAAGTTCATATGTACATGACTATATATAGGTATAAGCTATAATTTATATTTTAATTTCTTGGCTCTGGTATCGAGGCAAATAGCGGCGTTGAGTTCCGCCTCTCAACATCCAATGACCCCTGAGTTCGGCGGAAATGCAACGGAGGGTCTTTACACTAGGTTCCGTCTACCTACCCTGCTCTACGCGGGATTTAGCGAGAAGCTGATTTGATATGTATAAGCTCGACCTATTGCTATAATATGAAATAATATAAATGACTACATTTCAATTTTATTATTGCATGAAATAATAATAAGTATAAAAGAGCACACACTCGTATCATTTCGTTACTAAATTATTATTTAGATACGCTTTAAAATTTTAAATCGTTTGCATATGAGACGACGAAGTCAATAAAGTGACCGCTGAAAATAGCTTGCCATATAAAGTTGTGAATTGTGTTACATTTTGCTTGTTTAATAATAAAATGATAGTATTATTTCTTTTAGTTTCACGATATATTCCTCGTATATCAGGGACAGATTGAACCTCGATATAGTATTAAAACACTTTCCTCCTCTCTTTCCGGCGAATTTTGGGGGTAATGCGTGTTGAATAGCGGAATTTATAGTCGCACTTTGCGTTTTCACCAGAGCCAGAAACTGAAAATATTGAATACATAATTTCCTCGAGTGGAAATCAAACCCCCAACCAGTCGTATTTATATTTGCTTGTGCTCCTGAGTCATGACTGGCCTCAAAATAAAATATTATAACTTAAAACACATGTGTTATTACGTTGTTTAGTAAAATAATACTTAATAGGTACAGCAGCATAAATACATAAATTGCGAATAAAATTAATTTAATACTATTGGAAAGTTTTTTTTTATAATTTGAATTTAAAAGCAAAAAAATGTCTGCAATAATTTTCTGGCAATATTAATAGTTCAAACTTGGATGTAAATTTCCATAAAGTTTATTCTTATTATTCGTACATATAAACCATGAGTTCGATGAACTACATCTCATCAGTCTCGTCATCTTTTTTGCATAAAAAATTCTATTGCCATATATTGTTAAAGTAGACTTCATAAACTATGATTGAAACCATGATTTCTCGGTCTACCTATTCAAAAGATTTCAATAGGTTCAACGCACAATGTTGTTTAAGTAAAAAGTGATTAATTCTGAGTAGTATTACTGATAAATAAAATAATATTTGATTAATAGGCCATCGTGGCGCAGTGGCATAACCATGTGACTGTAACACGACGGTTTCGATCCCCACTTGAGGAATAAATTATTATTTATTAACTTCTCATTTCTTCGCTCCACCAAATTGTACAGCTCGTTGATATGGTACCAAGGTAAAAGCGCACGCAATGTTTCGAAAATTCAGCGGACAGGGGAGAACGGAGTGTCTTCATACTAGTTTCCGTGTATATGCGCTATATACGTGAAACTGAAAAAAATATATAAATTAAACGCTTATTTAAAAAAAAATTAAAAACTGACTTTAGTTTCGTTTCTTACATAACAATTTTAAATAGCCTTTGTCTAGTTCTATCTTCCATACTATTGTTATTTGTTATCTAAATGGCGATGGCGAATGGTGACGGCATACGATATCGCGAACTCTATAGCCATATACATTTGTCCTAAAGCAAAACGTTATATGCCTCTACAGAAATCTTTAAAAAAAATATAGTACCAACACATAAACAGGGGCTAGAAAAAAATTAGTAAATAAATTTGTGTGTTATCTATGGAAAATTTGGGTTAAGAAAATGATGTTTTGAAGTGTTATTCCACACTTAGAAAAGGAAAATTCAGAGCGCTTCGACGGTTATCGAGAGGCACGGTTTCAAATCCCGCTACGTTCAAATTTTTATACGTTTTCTAAAAAGTATTTTCCTTCCTAAGTTTAGACAACACTTTGAAATTGCTAAAAATATTTAATAAACAGCATTCTCTCTTGCCAAATAAAAATTCTTAGTAATTATCTTTGGGTAACGGAAATTTGTAAAAATCTTCCTACAGAGACGAGACATAAATAAGTTGTACCAAGCATATAAGAATTTCGACGTAATTTTATAAGAATCTGGCTAGCTTAGTTTCCAAGAGGCGCGGGTTGAAATCCCGCTACGTCCAAATTTTTTTAGGTTTTCTAAAAAGTATTTAAAAGTTATAAGTTAAAATTACATATACTATGTTTCCCTAAAATACTATTATTAATAAAAATTAAATAAAGAACTGCATAATATATAACGTACAAGAAATAATACAACTGTTATTAATGTAGACTTCTATTAAAGTTACAGCAAGAGTCTTTTACCGTGAATGTCGCAATTAAACTTAATTATTTATACATTTAATGTTTCAAACTTAATATATATTAATAATACTCTATAGAATTGCTTTATTTAAATTTAACTGAACTGCAAACAGCTCCCCCGGAAGCAATGACGCGCCTCTGGCAATACTACGAGTTCCATTGTTCAGAACAAAACAAGATTTTATTAAAAACTTTTTACGTATAATGCTAAAAACCATTTCCTTCGATTATAGCTACTTAGTATTTTCCTTGGAAGCAATAATAATATGTTATTTGTAACCTATGTAGTTGTTAATAAAATAAATAATATTTTATGTTGTGACAGTTTTATTATAATAAATAACTTGTCTTCGGCTTCGTATGACATCTTATATATTCCAACACAGAAAAAGAATTGAAAATGAAACCAATAGTTTCTGAGATTAGTGCATTCAACCAAACAAACTCTTCAATTTCATAATATTTTATTCGCCTGCATGGTCAAATCAAAAGTGCTAAGATACATGACACGACTGTATACTAAGTGCCGGAGAGTACAATGAGTTACATTGGGAATGGGATTAACTTCATATAATGTAGCCTTTTTGAATAAAATAATGAAATATGAAATGTATTTTTCAATTCGAACCAGTACTTCCCAATGTCCCGAATCCTGAGAGACACGTTGAACAAAAGTGACTATTTCTTTAAAATAGATACTAGTATAGATTTATAAAAGGCTTTAAGTTTCACATTATTTTTATAAGCAAATTTAAAAGGTCTGCATATTCAAATTATAAGAAAATATAAAATTACGACAACTTATGTAGGCCAGCCTTAGCTTAATGGGGCCAGTTGTGGCGCAGACTTCCGCGTGTACAGTCACACGAAAAAGCATGTGACTACAAACGTCACAGGTTGTGGGTTCGGTTCTCATTCGAAATAAAAAATATATTTATTCATAGGCAAAGCGCGGAGTAGAGTTCCGCCAGTTAAAACAAAATACCTCCAGAATTCGATAGAGAGTGGGGAATTGAAGTATCTTAATGATAACACCGGGTCCCAAGGTTCCCTCTGTCTACCCTACTCTCTGATACAATATGAGGCATAAAAAATATATAATATAAAAGAAAAATTATATTCACTTTACCAATTTCATTTCCCATGCAAAATGTCTAGGTTATACGCACAACTACACAATACCATCAAGTAATCACATTTCCTGCCTTCATATTGTCGACAATAGCCATTATAGTTGCGATATAAATGTTAATAAGTATAAAGTAAATATTATATGCAATGCCTATCCAATGGCTGCCTTCCTCGCTTCTAACATAATCGGTGGCATAAACCTATTTAAAAAAAAATTGAATCAGTTTCACGCTGTATCTCGCAAACAACAGGGTAGGCAGAGGGAACTTAGTGTTAAGACACACCGTCCCCAATTTCCGCCGAGTTCTAGAGCCATTGCGTGTGGAGTGGCGGGACTCAACGCCGCGCTTTGTGCGACACTAAAGTGAAGAAATGAAAATATAAATATAAATAAATATTTCGCTTCCTCGAGTGGATATCGAACCCACAACCATCGATTTTACAGTCACACTCTGTGCCCATTGCGCTACGACTGGCCTCCTGTTACCTATTTTCTAAACCTATTTCTTTATAATATTTAATTTCATGAACTTTCTTTTATCATTTTAAACCTATTAGAACGTCTGTGTCGTAAAAAAAGTTTTACGGTTCCTTAATTATAACAAAAGCTTATTAAATACGCTTTATAATTAAATATTTTTATAATTGCGGTGGTAAAGGCTGTTATTTTTATGACATCGTAACATCTATTAAATTAATTACAGAAAAATGTAGTAGCTAAAATATTAAGTGGATGTTTTATAGACTCATATAATATTTTACAATATTGAATTAAACTGCACGCAATGTCTTCAGTTCGTGTGTGATGTAGATTGAAGAGAAAAACAAGCGAAAGCTTAAAATGTATATATATTTTTTTAATTACTTTATACTTATACTAACTAACTAACTAACGAGGCCAGTCGTGGCACAGCGGCACAAAGTGTGACTGTAAAACCGACTGGTTGTGGGTTCGATCCCCACTTGAGGAGATGCAATATTTACTTAAATTTATATTTCCATTTCTTCGCTCTGGTGTCGAGACAAAGCGCGGCGTTGAGTTCTGCCACTCAACACGCAATTCAGAATTCGGCAGAAAGTGGGGAATGGAGTGTCTCACACTAGGTTTCCTCTGCCTACCCTGCTCGGTGCAGGATACAGCGTGAAGCTGATTTATTTTATTTTATTTTACTAATTCGACTACACATGCGAGAAAAATACAATCAAAACACATATATTTGTCTATACAAAATAAAAAACCAGTTAAGTGCGAGTCGGACTCGCCCAACGGGGCTTCTGTACCAATTTTAGGATTATAAATAGGACAACGAGCTGTACAATTTACAAAACCTCACAAATTTAAGTTTGCGGGCATATGCACTTATTATGTACGAAATTAACTATAAATATAAGTTTGTAATGATTTTTGTTCCAGGATATAAATTTTCAATATTCAGACTTAACAAATGATTCGTATTAAGTAATATTTTAGTAATATTTTTAAGGGAGCAACGTCTTGAATATTTGATATTAATTTCAGCTTGATATCTACACGTGATCTCGAAATAAATGATCTTGACAAATGGACAGACTGACAACAAAGTCATCGTGTAAGAGTTCCGTTTTTACTTTTTATGTATGAAACCCTAAAAATACGATGGAAAATACATACAAATACATTACATACGTTTAGTAGGTATAACCAAAAGTAATTTGCTTTTATGCCAAACTACACTAAAGTCAATCCAAGAATAAACCCCTAAAAATCCTTACAAAGCAAAATTTCACACGTTTCTTCCCATATTAAAACTCAGCTTTGGCCATTAAGAGAGCGCTTTTGGCACACAACAAAGCCATAACTAAACTGAGAAATTCTAAGAACTGCAATCGTCTCATTTCAGTCACTTTCTATTGAAAATTATTGGGCCTTACACAATTTAGATTTGCTAGCAGCAATAAAAGAAATTCCAAGATTGGACTGTCTGTGCACACGACGCGAAAATAATTATCATATATCACATTTAAACCAGAATATATGTATACGATACGGTGCTGCAAATTTGAAGATTTCTCTAAAACAAATAGTAATATGGGTTTCTAAATTGAAATAGTGTTATATTAAAAATCTTTATTACATCAGTACTAAAAGTCAATTTATTTTAAGACACCCAGAGACTTATGTAAGTTATTTATGTATTTTTATATGAACAAAGTATTTTAGTTACTTTACATATTTTTTTAGAGATTCGACACAATATTTTGACTTGATTTAATTTAACTCATCGAATGCGTACGCGTAAAACCTTAGAGATAACCTAGAATTAGCATATTCTGTTCTGAAGAATGAACGTGTTGAATGGCTGAACTCAACATCGTCTTTTGTTTTACCAGAACGAGGAAATGACAACAATTAATTATCCCGAGTGGGAATCGAACCCACACCCTCTCATTCAAAAAGTGCCACGATGGCAATCCTAAACTGTAGTTACATTATTATTTTATATGTCTGTATTTCGTGCTTCACGTCAAGATCTACTTGACAGATTTTGAGTAAACTTGTATTAGGTATTCGTATATAACTATTAGTGCTCGACATTACCATAGCCTAATAATTTATTTTGAACTTGAAACCGTTACCGTAACCGTTACCGTTACCATAGCGTTTGGCGCTCCGTTCTCTCTGACTACCCCGCTAGGGATAAAGCTTGAAGCTAAGTTAAGTTAAGTTAACCAACCCTTACACAACCCTTGACATTTGCTATACATTCCAACGCTTTAATCACATCTATCATTAGTAAATAAAACGCAAGTTTTTACGATAACATTAAGTCAGTCTTAAAAGCAATGCCCACATTAAAGTACTGTAATTCAAGCAACTTTACGACTTAATTTGAACTCGTAATCAGTTTAGCGAAGCACCTCGGGTCCTCGGAGATTACTTGGGGGAAACAAATGCCTCGCGCACGACTCCCAGAGACTAATATACTGCCACGGCTGCCACGCTCATTTTACGTTTTTCAATTCAACATATAATTTCACCTAAATTTGTTGGAACGGCCCGCGAATACTACTCCGGGCGTTTATTGTAACAAGTTTTTCAATCATGAAAGGAATTCCGGTTAGTATTCGAGGAGTGTACTTGTTGAACGCTTATTATATCTTTTTGGAACATTTAATTTATTAAGCCAGCCGTGGCGCAGGGGTACAACGTGTAACTTTGAATGTAACAGGTTATGGGTTGAGTTCCCTCTTGAGAAATTGATATATTTAATAATTTATTTTATTCGCTCTGGCTTCCAAAATTCGGCGAAAAGTGATGAACGGAATGTCTCAACACTACCTTCCCTCTGCCTATTTTGCGTGTGTGGTATACAGCACTCTGTTCTATTCTGTATTAATCTATATATCATATAAAATAATTTCATCAATCAATCTATACAACAATTATTATGTATTAATATTTTCATTTCTTTGCTCTGGCATCAAGGCAAAAGCCCGGTTTCGTCAATCAACAAAGGAACTGGGTGTCTTAACACTAGATTCCCGCTGCCTACTCTGCTATATGCGGGATACAGCGTGAAGCTGATATTTTTTTTCGTACAAAATAATTACATCAATATATACATACATTTCAATTAACTCTAGAAAAAAAATATTACATACGTACATATAATAACTAAGTAATTAAAAAAACACTGTCTGTATACAATGTGTATTTATGACTGTGAGAGGAAACTACTATAAAAATAATCTGACACCTTTTTCTAACAAGCGTGTGCATGAATAATAAGACAAAAATAGTCCAGTTTCATTTACTCCTCTGATGAATTATTTCTAGACTAGAAACAATGAAACGAATACAATGATGAATCTTTTATATGTTTTTTTTTATATATATAATATATACAAAAAATGATATGTAATACTACTTTAATTAGGGCATTTAGTTATAATTAAAGTAGTAAAAAAATAATATTTAAATATATAAAACGGGAATTTTTACTATTTATGATGAATTTTTATTATTTATGTATATTAGAGGCCGTCGAGGTACAGAGGCCACAAGCGTTCGACTGTAAACAGAACGGTTCTGAGATCAATTCCCATTCGAGAAAAGAAATATTAAAAAATATTTACATTTTCTCGTTCTGGTAACGAGACAAAACGGCGTTGTGTTCCTTCACTCAACACACTATGCTTCTAATATTCAGCGGATAGCGTTTACTTTCAAGAGAAAGTTTAACTTCTCCGAGTGTGATTGAACCCACACCCATCGTGCCACGCTGCGCTCCTATGACTCCAAAAACAAAGCTGATCTATATATATAAAAGGACTTGTGCTGACTGACTGAGGTAAGACGCACGCAGAGCCGTAACGGCTGATGGTAGAAATGTGAAATTTGGGCAGATGTTTATTTTCATATTCTCGACATCCACTAAGAAGGGAATTTGAAAAATTTTAACCCTAAAGGGATGAAATAGGGGTTGAAAGTTTGTATGGAAAAAATTTTTAATCTGTACCGATTTTTATAAAATTTGAAATTCAGANCGCAATAGTTATGAGTCCCATTCGGGGGAATGATATTTATTTACATTTTGTTCATTTTCCTGCTCTGGTAGACCCGTAAAAAATCACAAACAAACTTAGCGTTGAGATCTGCCGTTTTACATGCAATGTCTTTAAAAATTCGGGTGAAAATGGGCTATGGAGTGTCTTATCACTATATTATTACCACATTATTATTTGTGCAAAATAAAAAACAAAAAAGCAAATTGTGTAAATTAATAAGTAAATACTATCTAAATAATGAGGCCAGTCGTGGCACAGCGGCACAAAGTGTGACTGTAAAACGACGAGGAGATGAAATATTTACTTAAATTTATATTTCCATTTCTTCGCTCTGGTGTCGAAGTGAAGCGCGGCGATGAGTTCTGCCACTCAACACGCAATTCCTCCAGAATTCGGCAAAAAATGGGGAACGGAGTGTCTCAACACTAGGTTCCCTCTGCCTACCCTGCTATGTGCGGGATACAGCGTGAAATACTAAAGTAAACTTTAATATAAAATGTATGTACTATACAGAGATATTATACAGTGTAGTTTATTTTTCGTTTGTTCTAAGAGAAGAAACATCAAAAACAACAAACAATAAAAACAAAATATATATTAATGTACACTAACGACCACTAATGTCCTACTTACCCGCATATTAACATTCCGAGAACTTCGATCGTTAGGGTCTCTTTCACTTCTTAGCGTTATTTTTTCTCTCTCCAGTACTTACAATATGAGTTCATCTAATAGTATAATACTTTCTATTGCCAAAATGCGATTTTGATAATGAAAATTATATTTGATTTGTTACAGAAATTTATTCTAATTGGTTAAAGTATAACGGTTATACGTATTACAAATTTTGGGATTAGCTTCACGCTGTATACCGCGCATAGTAGGGTAAGCAGAGGGAATATAGTGAAAAAACACTCAGTTCCCCATTTTTTACCGGATTTCGGAGGCATTGCGTGTTGAATGGCGGAACTCAAAACCGCGTTTTGAATCGTTATCAGAGCGAGAAAATAAAAATACAATATATTTATTTATTAAGAAAACTTATAAAAATTTAAACCCGCGCCTCTTTGGAAGCTCAAGCGCTCTGACCAACTATGCAATACGTTCTCATCGAGCTACGTTGAAATTCTTATACGCTTGTTACAACTCATTTATGTTGTTAGCATCTCTGTAGGGAGATTTTTACAAATTTCCGCTACCCAAATATGATTACTTAGAATTATCGTTTGGCTATATAAGTTGTAACAAGCGTATAAGAATTTCAACGACTTATAGCTCAGTTGGTCAGAGCGCTTGGACTGTTTCCAAAGAAGCGCGGGTTCAAAACCGCTATGTTATATTTTTCATAAGCTTTCTTAATCAATATTTTTCTTTCCTAAGTGGGGAATAACACTTTAAAAATGTTAAAAAATACTATATATTTAATTTCCTGTGGAAATCGAATCCAGAACCTGTCTTACAGTCGCGAGTGCTCTGCACCACGGCTGACCTTAATACTTACTAAACTAACTAAACTAAAAAATAATAAATCAAAGTTAAAAAAAGTGAATAGGAACTAGGTAAGCTTTGTTTACGTTTAACTTAATAGAGGGCTATTCTCAAGTTGGCTTATTTATTACCGCAGTGGGAGCTACGGGGGCATTACAACGTATTATTCTGCTGTAACATATTAAGTGCGGTGAAAAGTGTGGATGAAAATGAATTGTGTTGGGAATGTACTATTATTCTTCATTTTTATCATTTTGAATTTCGTTTTGAGAAAAAAGTTTTTTTTTAGGGTTAAGTATATAAAAAATGCCATTATGGCGTAATAAAAATAGGCTTATGACGGAAAAGTGAGCGGCAAGAGAGATAGGGGGAGACCTCGGTTGACCTTCGAAAACATAGTATGGAAGATACTGGAGGAAACTCACGTAAAAAGCATGAGGACCCCCCGGAGGCCATGTATGAAGAGTTTGATAACGGTGGAGGTGAAAGAGGTATGCTGGGTCCGTAGCGTGTGATGTTCTGTTCTCTCTGACAACTCCGCTAGGGATACTACGTTGAACTAGATTAGATTAGAGATAGGCTGTGAGTTGCATGTTCAAAATTCGCTGGTTAAATAATTCCCCGATTTGCTAAGATAGTCCTCGTATTAGATCACATCATACAGCGGGCAATATTTCTAAATGTCCAGAATGTGATAAGGAATTAATAAATCGTGAGATTCTTCTATAAAAAATATATTTATAAAAGAACAACACACACATTTTTTGGGAACATTTTTTTTTATTGATTTTATTTTCGCTGCCTCGCAGAAATACCTAAAAGTAAGACTTGATTAATTCAAAAATATGGACAAAAACGAATTCTGTTGCGACTGTTCGATTGTAAGAATAGTAGACAAAAACTTAACAACTTATACTTTAATAATATGTAAATCTTCAACTTAAAGAAATCGAAACTATTTTTATAATAAAAATATTCTTAACAAAACAAGATCTGAACGGCAAAAGCCAAAAAAAATCCATTTTCAAATATTTAATTAACTATTTGACCAACAGCTTTAGAAAATTCTTAATAATATTATTTGTCATTGGGTGTGATCGGTTGAGATTGAACCTATTCTTAAAAGCTCGAGTATTTTCAAATAAAATTGTGAAACTCTCCAAAGTTGTAATAACCAACATCGTATTTCCCTGCAAATTACTCCAGCACAAAAGCTTCGGTTAATTAGTGCTTTCAATAGAAAATTGAGTTATAAACTATATGAAAAGTAGTTAGCGATAGAAGTAGTCACGTAGTAAGATTATAATTAAAACATGGTTCATGAAATTTGATAATCTTTAAATTACTTTATTAAGTTTTGTTAAAGAGGCCGGTCGTGGCGCAGAGGCACAAGGTGTGCCTGTAATCGCGACTGGTTGTGAGTTCGATCCCCACTCGAGGAAATATTAAATTAATTTTATATTTCCATTTCTATCTTCTGGTGTCGAGGCAAAGCGCGGCGTTGAGTTCAGTCACTCTGCACGCAATGCGTTCAGAATTCGGTGGAAAGTGGGGAACGGAGTGTCTTAATACTCGGTTCCCCCTGCCTACCCTGCTGTGTGTGTGCGGGATACAACGTGAAGCTGATTTGATTTTTTTAAGTTTTGTTATATATATGTAATTTTATCTATTATAATTTATACAATATAAATTAAAATTAATTGGTGAGTTTACCACAAGTTAAAGCTATTATGTATAATGTTATTGTTATTAACGGTATAATAACTATTTTGCGTTGTACGACCATTAACGAGAATAAAAAAATTAAATAAAGAAAAAATACTTTTTTTTTTATAATCTCACTTAGATACAATTTTCCTTGTATATTAAAGAATATAAAGGAACAAGGAAATGCTGAAATATTCTGAAGCATATTTTATGTTTACACCAAGAATATTTATATAATAAAAAGATGTTTATTAAATAAATAAAAGTAGAAGGATGTATTTGCAAAATAATTCATATGTATCACTATATTTGTACCTCCATACATATATACATATAAATTCTACATTTATAATAAAATTGTAACGGATGTGTTTAAGAACGTAATAGAACCAAAAATAATGTTTGTCTGTACGTTTGTTTACGCTAATCCCAGAAACGACTAAGCCGTACTTATTTAGAAAACGTAGGTATAAAAATTTGAACGTAGCGGAACTCGAATCGCGCCTCCTGGAAACCGACCAGGCGCTCTGACCACTAAGCCATACGTTCTCATCAAGCTACGACGAAATTTTTATACGCTTGTTACAACTTATTTATGTTGTTAGCATCTCAGTAAAGAGATTTTTGAAATTTCCGCTACAAATAAATATCATTTACTCTTGCCAGACTATAATTCTAAGTAATTATCTTTTCCCATTTTATTTTACGTAATCTTCCTCCACTATCTTTGATACTGTGTCAAAAGTCAACCGAGGTCTTCCCATACCTCTCTTACCATATTAATTTTAAAATGATATTATTATTAGATGTTTTTTTATTAGAAAACTACAATAATACAGATCAGTTAATTGATAATTATATACGAGTATGTTATTATAAAAAAAAAACCCCTTGAGTTTCTTACGTCAGTTCTTCTCAGGTGTTTAACTCAGGCATTAAAACTTTAGTGTAGTGTACTTTTAGTAAAATTAATCTAGACTTTGCCTTTGTAGATCTAGCGGGCGAAGCCGCGAGTGGATCACTAGTAAACAATAATATAACAAATTTCCATAAATACATTATTGAAATAAGCTGTTAGCATTAACATTTTTATCGTCCAAAATATCGGTCTAATAACAGCAACTGTTATTGTTTGCGAACAACGGTTTAAACAGGCCATTCGCATTCCACATTCAAATTAACTCACTACCGCACAGTCATCTCGAATGCATATGTACGTGGTGTGCTGCGTCGAAAACTTATTCCACGATTATATCACCAGGATTTACAAGGGGCTTGGTTTTAAGCTTATTCTAAAATATTATATTCATTTTTATGTGTAAGATATTTTAAGATGATATTCATGAATACCTTATAATAGAAATCTATAATCTACGCTACGAAGTCTTAAAGGAACTTTTAGAGTTCATGGCGCAGGGGCACAAGCGTGTGACTCTAACGCGAGGGTTGTGTGTTCGATTCCCATACGGGGAAATCAATTATTATTAATATTTTCATTTCTTTGGTACTAGACCAAGGCAAAAGCGCGTCGTTGAGGTCCGCTACTACACACGCAATTCTTCACAGTGTCTTAGCACTAGGTTTCCTCTCCCCTGCTATATGCTGGGTACAACGTAGGTTAGGAGACGTAAAAGAATTACGTAGAAAGAAAATATAATTCTCTCTAGCATCTGCCTACAGTACTATGTGAAAGTTGCTCATTAACGAATATACGATTTGTGTTATGTAGTAATTAGCCTATGTGTTATTCTGATATATAAGCCATATTACAATCAAATTTCACCTAAATCCGTTCAGTAGTTCTTGCGTGAAAGGGCGACCAACATTCATCCTCACAAAATTTTCAAATTCATATTAATACTAAGTAAATTAAAAATTTAAAAATCAAAACAGCAACCCGCGCACAGTAGGGAGCCAAGTGTTAAGACACTCCGTTCCCTAGTAACCGCCGAATTTTAGACGCATTGCGTGTTAAGTGACGGAACTCTACGCCGCGTTTTGCTTCAACACGACTTCGACAGAGCGAAAAAATGGAAATATACATTTAAATAAATATTTCATTTCCTCGAGTGCGAATTGAACCCACAACCAGTCGCGTTCACAGTCACACTTTGTGCCCCTGCGCCACGACTGGCGTCAATTAGTACTAAACCCAATATATTTTTTAAATCATTAAACATCACACTATTAAATGGCAAAGACTAACAAAATTTAATTAACTAATTAAATAAATCAGCTTCGCGCTATATCCCGCACACAGCAGGGTAGGCAGAAGGAGTGTCTTAACACTAAGTGTTAAGACACTCCGTTCCCCACTTTCTGCCGAATTCTGGAGGCGTTGCGTGTTAAGTGGCAGAACTCAACGCCGCGCTTTGCCTCGACATCAGAGCGAAGAAATAGAAATGTAAATTTAAGTAAATATTTCATCTCCTCGAGTGGAGATCGAACCCACAACCAGTCGGTTTTACATTCACACTTCGTGCCGCTGCGCCACGACTGGCCTAATTAACTAATTAACGCAATAAATAAGATAATATAAATAAAATACTTATTTGGTAAATATAATTTGAAGTATCTTGTAGTTCCACCTTGACTCGCGCCGCGGTCTCACCGACGTGGAGCAGGTGGGACGCCCATGAATATTAAAACACATGAATATTCTGACTGTGTTTGCACATTTCTTGCTTGATACCGCATCACACTATAAGCACTGGAGCTGGGAACTTACTTTGCGTGGGAAAATAGTGNATCATTTAAAGAGTAAGATAGCATTAATTATCCTATCATTAACAACTGATGTTTGTCCGTCTCGACTGTTCTCCTGACAGACTACCTTCTTATTATTGATTATGTTTTGCTGAGTGTTTGTACATTTGTCATGTGTTCACATGTGAGTAGAACTAAAGGCCAGGATATGGTCGGAGGTTCTACTTGTTTATTATTTACGCCCACCACTCGGTCGTTACTCGTGTGCTCAATTTATTAGTGATGTATAAGAAGATTAGAAGATTATATACTTTTGAAACAAATGAGTCTATTTAAGATAAACCCTTAAAGGCTATATGGGTGTAAAAACACCTAGATCCATTTTATTTTTAGTCGCTACACTTTTTAATTTTTGTCACAGCGCTTTGCACTTTTATTTCTCTTAAATATTTTTCCAATATATAATTTATTAAAGTTAGCCAGGTTAAGAGCAACATATTGTATTTAACAGAAATAAAAACTTTGATTTGTATTTGGATTTTATTTTATTATAAAAAACAAAACATTATGTTCCCCTATTGTATAGTCAGCTGTTTAAGTCATATAAAAATAAAATTATTTTTTTCCGAGTTTTTTACCAAAATATATACAAATAACTACATATATTTATTAACATAAATGCAAACTAGTAAAAGTAAATTGTTCAATATTTCTTATAATTCATTAATCAATACATTACTTTTAAAAACAAGGTGTTTTTACACCCATAATAATCTTGGTGGATTATGTAATTCATTATAGCTCTTAAGGGTTAACTTTATTTTTATTTTATGTTTAGATTCACGCTGTGTTCCGTCTTCAGGAAAGTAGAGAGGGAACCTAGTGCGAAGACACTCGTTTCTCCATCGGAATACTTCCCTACCCCACTATCCACTGAAATTTTGCGCATTGCTTGTAGATTTTCAGAACTCAACGCCGCGCTTTAGAATTAGCAAGTTACCAGAACGTAACCAAAAGTAAATTGAGAGGCCGTCGTCGCCGTCGTGGCGTTAGGCGACTACCATTTAATTTACTTTATTATGTCATAGTAATAATAATAAAAGCCTTACCAAATATTTTTACAACCAAAACCTTTTCTTTTATTTGATTAACGGCAAATAAAACGCCGATTTTACAAAGTAGAGCAGCTTGTGAGCTATAAAAGTAAAATAAGACGGTGAAGCCTGAGCTTATATTTCTAATGAACCCCTCTTGTCTGGTCGGGACCTGATTATAAAAATGTTCCGCATCTTCCGTAACGTAATGTCAAGATATTACCAATAAAGGCTCGAGAAAAGGGTTCAGGTAGAAAAATAAACTGAAATAAACTTTTAAAGCATAGTGGATTTGATAATCACAGTTATGTATAGTAAAAACATTAGAAAATGTTATATACAAGAAAGAGAGATTGTTGATATGTGAGAGACTTACTCTCTTCTCTAATTCTCTACATAGATTAAGATGATAGATTTCTAAGTAGTAAGTTTGTAATACACGTGCACGTACTAATGATTTTTTTTTATTTTGTAATATGTTTCACGACTTCTTTGTAACTTATATCATAGATAGCTAACTAATATGTGCATTATATGTGTAACTTTGGTAGGTGTCAAATTTTAACGATCCATACCAGAACTAAAATGTGTAGGTAAATAATATAATTAATTAAAAAAATATAAATATAATTTATACCATTATTTAATTTATAGCTTACGATAAATACAATCTTATAAAAAATAGTTAAGTTCAGTTCTTTAATTACGCGTTCCGTTCACAAGTAATATTAAAGTGACGTAATATACCGTAGGTAAAACACGCATATATAAAATATATTTATTAAAAATAATTTCATAATTATAAGTAATATTTTACATAATGAATATTTTAATTATTGCAAAATATCACGTTGGCTGAATATGCTACTGTCAACGTCAAAGTCAAGAAAAAGGAAAGAAAGAGAGGGGAGATGACGGACGCGTCTGAGGAAGAATGGCTGTTAAAAATGTTTAGATAAGTTTTAATTTATAATTAATATATATTTAATTATATTTAATATTTAAAAAGCATGTGAGATTATGTCTTTAATAGTGATGTAAGTATTCGAGACTACTAAGATAAGTTATAAGTGCTTTCACTATTTACGATTGTTTGTTTTGGAATACGTCGGTAAGTTTTTAATAGATCATTATTAAAACAAAGAAGAGTTGTATTAATGCTTATAATAATTTATTTAGTAAATGGAAATAAATACATGAAGATTTTTTTATGAGGTATGTAAAATTACAATTATATTAATGTACGCAGAATGCCTGCCGCCATCTTTGTTGGATGCGTGTATGAGAATTGTGAAATGAGAGTTCATTTGGTGGAGACTTAAGGTTTGGTGAATTATAATTACTTATAAATGTAATGTTTATATATATTAGTAAATATTTAACATGCTACTATAAAAGGAAATATACTAATGTGCTTGGCTAAGTGAATTACTATGGCATTAATTTTTATATATATTATATTAAGATAGTTTCGCGGTGCCTTGCGGTGGTGCACTGGTGCTGACATATTTGGTATAAACGAATTGCTTTAGTGGTGTTGAATTCTGCTGCTGGGTTTCTTCCGCCAGTTCTTCTCAGCTATGAGGTTCTTTACTGAACTGGTACTAGAATCGTGCCTACTTGGAGTCGCTGGCTGTTCTAGCGATAACTGCGTATTTTCAACTAATGATTTCTATGTTACATTCCCACAACTCTGAGTCTAGTGTCAGTTCAGACAAACAGCTGCAGGGTGTGTGCTGTGCGTGTTATTCTACGACGGTTCTGTTTAAAAGAGGCGTTACAATAACAGTGAATAGAAATTATATTAATATTAAAACTAAGGCATATAATAAGAGCACGTAGGTAATAATTATAATATGAAATATACTATATTAACGAATTCATACGGAAATAATAAACACGTCACATTATACATACAGCATTCAATATTATTAAGATACGATAAGTAAATAAATAGTTTAAGAAATATACACGAACGTTAAATGGGTATATTAATGTAATGCCCTCTAAAGAAGCAAACTGAAGTGGATTCACATAATCGGCCGCCTAGCGGTAGTGAGTTCGATCTGATATGTGAAGCAGAGAGTTATATGTTATGTAACAGGCTATGGCCTACGTATTATAATCTTTACTCCATTGCTAATATTTATATTAGACTTCGGTCTTTGCATCAGAATAATTGATCTTTCGCAAAACCATTATAAGAATCATACATATTAACTATTCCGATCCGTCCCGGAGGGTTCAGAGCCGAACGGCCGGAATCCACGGTAAGTGGCGGGTGCGGGGCCACTCACTATCCCCCCTTAGTTATAACTATCAGTAATGACTGGGTATAACAGAGAGGAGGATAGGACGTCTACGATATTCTTTAGAAATATCACGAGAGA
>JAAIXJ010000169.1:533366-604094 GCA_013403705.1 Heliconius hermathena
CCTCGACACCAGAGCGAAGAAATGGAAATATAAATTTAAGTAAATATTTCATCTCCTCGAGTGGGGATCGAACCCACAACCAGTCGATTTTGCAGTCACACCTCGTGCCGCTGCGCCACGACCGGCCTCATATTTAAAATATGTAAAAATCTCAAAAATTATAATTAGCATTGTTTGAGGATCTTAATATAAAACAAAAATTATTTTCATTAAGTCACTCTGTTAAAAAGAAGTACAGAAATGAGCTTCCCCATTCATCACTCAATATTTAAAATACAGGCGGAAAGTGGATATTAGAGTGTCTTAACACTATTTTCTCACCTATTATACAGTAAAAAACGTAAAAAAGGGTATTATGTTTTTTGCTTGGCCGATTTATGTAATTTGAGATAATTGTAAACACCAATACCAACATTCATTATTTTAAAAATATGTGAATGATCTGTCGGTGGCAAAGAGAAGCTATTAAAATGACACGATTGGCTTTAAGCCAAATCGATTTGTAACTGCCGCACAAAAAGCAATAAAAGTTGAATGTGCATACGTGATAGCAGGGGAAAATAGCGCATTCGTCATAGCACATCGCTTCCGCGATAGGGACGGGTTAAGCCTTTAGTTGGTCATAACCTACACTTAATACCAAATTATTGTAATAATATATAATAACATCACAATATCCCGTTGCTTTCGATTTCAGAAATATATTTTTTAAGTAATTATACTTTTTGGTATAAATACTAGGATCCGCTACATGCTGTGCTTGGCGGGTGGAATGTAATAAAAAAAAAGTAAGAGATACTTAGAATAAAACTGACGTTTTTAAAAATACAAAAATGAGCAAATAAACAAAAAAAATATCGAACAACTTAAACTTTTTTCGTACTGTGAGAAACTTTAGAAAAGTCTTCTATCATGTTAAATATTGCACGAGTAACGCAATCACGCTTATTCGTTTGAGTGCCACGAATTGTCAATAAATTTGGAACTTATTTAGCTCTCTTGTCCGACATTGCAAATTTCGGACCTTAAGCTAACGCCGGACCTGCTGTCTCCACTCTTTCCTCATTATCCTCACCAGCTGTTAAAGAAGCTTCAACATCAGTATGACGTAGTAGTCCAGATATGTTTTCATCGCCAGAAGCCAGAGCATTGAGCAATTGAGTACCGGCGGACAGCATCTGCGTTTCGGGTGCGTTACCCTAGTCGACTTTGTCGACACTGTCGTGGCATAACTCGATGTATTCTGTTTGTAAGCAAATAATAATTAATTCATTCAATTAAATGAATTCAGAAATAGCGCTTGACAAAACTAAAATTTATTCAAATATAATTTTACATAGTCTAGTTTATAATGGCAGATACAAATATATTATTTTAAATTTTTATACTTGGCTACAATAGGTGAGGTTTTATATCATGAAAACGTTCCACACTTCCACTTAACTCTATGGGACACATTTTAACCATTTACTCAAAAACAACTATTACAATATCACCAAATTTCGCTGGGATCACCGAGTCGTCCACAACGTTCCTGCAAAATTTCAGAGCTGTAAGTTTAACGGTCTAGGATGAGTAGCATTACAACGAAACACACTTTTGACCAGTAAGAGCTTCGCTTCGCAATAATTGTTCGAATCATAAACTATATAAATTGTAGTGATATCAGAAAGTTTGACCTCAGCATCATCATCAATAGCATCCGACAAAAATATTTTTAGAAGACGTAGAAAAAATTGAAGCGTAGCGTTTGAATTTGTAGCGAGGCTGGAACCCGGGCCTCTTGGAAACAGTCCAAGCGCTCTGACCACTAAACCATACGTTATTTCATATCCATTTTTTTTTATTTTTTCTAAATATATTTTATTTATTTTATCTTTTTAGGGTTTCGTACATCAAAAGGTAAAAACACAGAGCCATTATAGGATCACTTTTCTTGCCCTTCTCGAGACCGCGAATAGGTTTCCAGCTAAAAATAATATCAAATGTTCAGGTTCATGGTCCCTTTAAGCAAAAAAGTCCAGTTTCTAAGTTAACGAAATCAATATATATTAGGAGCATTATCGATTTTGCTACATTTTGGTGGTGAAATTCGCCGCATAATCCATAAGGTACGTGGACCTACAATTATGAAATTTGGCACGAAATGAGAATTTACAATACAAATGAAAAAAAACCGAGAAGGGAAAATTTATAGGCACTTCACATAAAAACAAATTAATATAAACCAAACTTAAGTTTGTCTACTTTTATCTGACTGGAGTCCTACATGCACTTAAATGGTTTTTTATCTTTAATGTTAAAAATATTTAAAATATTTTTGAAAAAATAACATAACATAACATTTTTTCCTTAGTAAATTATCATTCTTAGCAGGGATTAATGTTAGTAGAGGAAGTTGGTAAAAAAACTCCCTACAGAGATGTCAACGCCATAAATAAATTGTAGCAAGCGTATAAAAATTTCGACGCAGCTTGATAGAAACGTGACTTGATATGATTGAATATCGTAACTTGATATATGAGTATTTGTACTGGAAGTTCTCACTTTCACAACTGTAGATCCACAGATACCCTATAGATTTTGATAACGCGGCAAATTTCATACAAAATGCAGCAAAGTCGATTCATAAATGCTCATATATTTTGAAGACGAAGAAGCTTAGCTTAGCTAGAAGCTTGATTTTGTTCTGTGCTTTTAGCGATTATGGACCTGAATATTTGATATTTATATCAGCTTAATACTTCCACGCGATCTCGATATAAATGTATTTGATAGACGGACTATAAAATGAGCCTATAAGAGTTCCTTTTACAAAATAAAAGGAACTCTTATAGGCTTTTGAGTTAAATAACCCTAAAAATTTTAAAAATCATCTCTCAAATTTATAGTAATGTCATTTTAGTACCTGTATTTTATTTATAATACTTGACTATTTTATATAACGGATCCAAATATCGATATAATACTTCATTCAATCTTCCAAATACACTATCGTTACAAAAGACAGTAGAACTATAAATACAGCCTTGACCTTTAACCATCGTCGCTTTATGACACAGCCAAAAAGAGGGTTGCTTTTCAATCACACTAAAATCTTTTAAGTTATAAAAGTATTACTTAAATGTCATTTTGACGAAAAATAAGACAAATGTAAAAGTCGATAACATTATAATTAAATTCTTCTGAGCAGAATTCAAGAAAATATTACATACAAATGTCAGCCATACGCTGTAGACGCCATCGTAGCACATAGAGGCTGGCTGTGTACACGATAATTGCGGGTTGAATCGTTAAACATATATTAGTAGAGACCAGTTGTGACACAGGGGCACAAATTGTGACTGTAAACACGACAGATTGTGGGTTCGATTCCCACTGGAGAATATATATTTAATGTTTTTAATTTGCTCATTCTAGTGACGAGGTAAAGCGCGGCGTTGAGCTCCGCCATTCAACACGCAATGCCTACAGAATTCGGCGAAAAGTGAGGAGCAGTTTCTTCTGCTTCCTCTGCCTACTCTACTATAGGTGGGATGCATCGCGAAGCTGGAAAAAACACATTGCGCATTTCTAGCTTCTTAACTTGCCTGGACTTGCTGGCAGTCTCGATTTTGGATATAAAGAATTATAGTACAGTGATATGCCTGTAAATTTCCAAAGTAAGAATCTTACAAATTTTTAGATTTTTTTGAGGTACAGAACTCTAAGAATTATTATACTATAATATATTACTTCTTTATTGAAAATTATACATAAAAAAAACTCTTTCTAAATATTCTACCATACAATAGAACACTAATTACATAATTATATTTTGTCGTTTGAATTGTATATTTTTTTATTTTTCTTATCGCGTTAAGGATGCTGCCTCGGGCAATACAGTATAGTAACAAAGAAAAACCTAACTTAAATCTTATATTATTTAAAATTTTACTGCAAACGAAAAAGAAAAATATATAAATATTTAATAAAAAATTTAATAACTTTTGAATACCACTATAAAATATGTACATAATAATATATGTATAAGAAGTTTCACAAACCCAAAATCCACTTGTAAAACAAGCGTGTACGTACTCCGATAACCTATCCAATCGAATTCCAGCTATAATTCAACAAGTTATTGGCGTCAGTGAATGAAAGCCGGGAATAATCTAGCATAATACAAACCGAGGACCGTGCAGGTGGCGGGAGCGGTAATGGCCTGGCCAACTTGATGAATAGCTGGGAACGTGGTCGGGGAGCAAAATACGCTATTCTATCGCTTCTAAAATATTGCCAAAATCGACCGTTCAACATCAACTAATTCAATGTATAGATTGATTTACTCTTTTCCAATGCTGAGCGTCTACAAATGGTTTAATTTCGCTAAGAAAGATTAAGGGAATTCGGGTAGGCGAGAAACGAATCAGATGATATCGACGCTGTTTGTTCCATTTCAAATGATTCCCTTTTTAAATCGAATTTCCAGATAGAACTACCTAAATAGGGTCGTTTGATGCGGGATATTGAATATTTTATTAATATTATGAACTTCGAGATAACTTTTTTGGTATTATATATTTACTTTATGTATGGTATATTTTAACTTTTGCTTGAAATATTTGTATAGATTAATATTTTATAATGATTAATTAGCTTCCATCTAAGCTATATTATTAAATCTTGCTTGTCAAGCTCTTTAATATATTTAACAATATTAAAGTATTATTCCACATTTAGGAAAAAAATACCTACCTATTAGATGATTTCTAAGAAGTGCGGGTTCAAATCCCGATACGTCAAAATTTTTATATGTTTTCTTAAAAGCTCTTTAATGTTTAGCCTGTATAAACGGACTCAACAATCAAATCCAAATCCAAATGATATTTTCTGAATATTATTATTCTGAAACTATAGACTTCCACAATCAATGTTTTCTCTTAATTCCACATTAAAGTAGCCCGCGGATAGTGCTCTGTAGAGACATTTAGAAGATAAATTCCAAATATTGCCCAGTTGCTCGTAAAATTATCTACTCTTACGATATCTGCCGTAACCAAACAACAATGGGCTCTATTATATTTTTATAGTAGTTTTATCAACTATTAAAGATACAATAAATACACCACGTATTTACATATAATTTTGGAATATTGAAATGAAAATTATAATAATAAGGTCATCATGATTAAATGTCATACTGTTAATTTACGGGTACTCAGTTGTGATAAATATTAATAAAAAAAAATATATGTTTAGAGGCCAGTCGTGGCGCAGCGGCACGAGGTGTGACTGTAAAATCGACTGGTTGTGGGTTCGACTCCCACTGGAGAAGATGAAATATTTACTTAAATTTATATTTCCATTTCTTCGCTCTGGTGTCGAAGTTAAGGTAGGTTCCCTCTGCCTACCCTGCTGTGTGCGGGATACAGCGTGAAGCTGATTTTTTATTTTAAATATGTATTTGGTTTCAATTTATTATAAAAAAATATTTTTTAAATTGCTTTGCACACTGTACACAAGATGAATGGCTCACTAAATGGCTGAATTCAACACCGCATTTTGTCTTGCCGAAGCAAACGATGGCTCAAATGTTTTTGAGTAAATTTAAAAATCTAAAAAAAAATAATCAAATCCATCACTGACTCCTCTTAATTCAAAAAGATATACAACTATACAAATAAAAAAAGAAAATGTAATATTATACATATAATAGGTATAATATAGAAGGTATTGCTAATAACATATATTATAGGTATAGCTGTGGTTTCACATTATCACACGAATTCCTTTCGACCTCAAGATTTATAGAGCGAGCTTTGATTTATGGTCCACTCCACACATGGGTCCAAGGGTACAAAGACAAAAGAAAACTTATTTAAAGAGCAAAAAACAAAGAACGCCTTTTTATTTGAACATGGGCACTTCCTTTTCTCAGCAGGCTGTTCATCTATTAAACAAGTGAAGTGTTCGCGGCCTCATATTTATTTTATATATATATTTGCCGGGAATTTAGTTAATACTTGAACATACAACACGGGATTTTGATGTTTTGTATGGTGTATAGCAATTTAGAAGGAATATTTTAAATTTGATGAGCACGTTATTATATAATTTTTAACAAAAAAATCGACTTCAGCCGTATCCCATAATCAGAATTTAATCAGACTATCCTTGAAGTGTATCGTTTCCAATAAAAAAAGATTAATCGAAATCGGTTCGCGTGATATTGAGTTATTCGTCCATTTGTCGCCCACATACTTAATGCAGATTTAGGACTTAAGTGTTTTTCTCATGGATAATATATTCAGAAATGGGCCAGGTTATAGCATAAGCTTTAAGATAAAAAAAAGAATCATCAAAATCGGTTTACCCAGTCAAAAGTTCTGAGGTAAGGAACATACAGTCGAACTGATAACCTCATCCTTTTACAGAAGTCGGTTAAAAATAAACATCTATGTTATCCTGCCGTAGTACGATAAGACTAGAATAGTACATACAACCTACAATTTTATAAACAATTGTGATTAATATATAAATCAAAGTCTTTTCACGAACTTGCATGAGGAATTGTTCAGAAATACTCCCAATCTAACAGTTAAAGCTATTTTCGAGCCACAAGTTTGTGGCAAGTCTTGCTGGAGTTCTGAAAACTTAACAGAATCCGATCGAATCAATTCTACTGGTAAAGAATAGATAAACTGGCGTTTGAAACTTTGCTCTGCCACATTAGCTCTTAATATATTTTACAATGTTCTATTAAGTTTGGTTCACTCATTTGGTTCAATCATAAGTTTCTGAAAACAGTTTTCATTTTCTATTAATTAAACTAAACTAAAATAACTGGGATTTTTTTATAAAAAAATTCAATCAAATTAAATCAGCTTCACGCTGTATCCTGCGCACAGCAGGGTAGGTATAGGGCGTTAAGGTACTCCGTTCCCCACTTACCGCCGAATTCTGAAGGCATTACGTGTTGAGTGTCGGAACTCAACGCCACGCTTTGCCTCG
This sequence comes from Heliconius hermathena, assembly GCA_013403705.1. Taxonomy (NCBI): domain Eukaryota; kingdom Metazoa; phylum Arthropoda; class Insecta; order Lepidoptera; family Nymphalidae; genus Heliconius; species Heliconius hermathena. Next base: position 540,363 of record JAAIXJ010000169.1, read on the forward strand.
ATACCAGAATCATAAATTTAAATAAAGAATGGAATTTTCAAATTATGAAATTTTTAAATTGGTTTATTTTTAAACAAAATCACTGTAATTACAAGTCTGTTTTTAACAAACGACGCTTATAATTAACTCGCGTTAGCTGTACGTGCCGTCGCATGACCTCATGGATATGTCGGCACCAATTTCGCATTATGGGATTAAGTAGACTTTATGCTAAACGATATAAAGTATACTTTGTAGAATACAACAATAAATAACATTGCTTAGTCGTTTAAAAAATACACATGTCGTAGGTAACTGTTGAAGTAAACAATGAACTAAAAAAAAGCCGAGTGGAGTGCTTTTTTATTCACTTAATTAGAGACATTCATTGAAATTTATTTATATGCAGGTTTGTTAAAATGACAGATTCTCAGCAACGGTAACCCTTGTAATACAGTGTTTTGACCTGTGCCACGCCTACAATCTGCAAATTTTACCGTTTTTTTTCCACGTCAAAATTCATATCTGTGACATGTATTTTTTTTTAGCTTGAAGCTTGAAGATAGGCAGGGGGAACCTAATGTTGAGACACGCCGCTTAGCACTTTCGCTAAATTCTAGGGCCATTGTGTGCCCAGCGGCGGAACTCACCGCCGTGCTGTGTCACGACCCCAGAAAATGAAAATATTAAAAATATCGTTTGTTGGAGTGGAAATACCTACAACCCTACAATCTGTCACGTTTACAGTTATAATACAAAATATAATTATATTTGTATCATTAAATCAAAAATGTACTTGGGTAATTCCCGAAACGAGTAAAAATAATAATAAGAGATACGAATATGGGCGTCCTATTTTGATATATATGTGTTTTATTACAGGATTGGACCACCAAATGCTCATCTGTGTTTCATTCTGTGTTTTAATTCTAAGTAGAACGCCAAGAAAATAATAATAGTAACTATTAACTAACTACAAATGCACACACACACACATATATATATATATATATATATATATATATATATATATATATATTACTAAATAAGTTAACTTAATAAAACAGAGTTTTGTAAAGCAATAGACAGAAGTAATATTTCATAAAATGTCAATACAACGAAAACGACGCGTCGATCTTAATCACAATAGCTTCGTGGATGTTTTCCCAGGATAACAAAAACCGTAAAGATGAAACGGATCCACATTTTCTAGCTGAGTTGAATCCTCTGTGGGAAGGAAAGAAACCATAAAACAATATAAATGGGACGTGAGTCGTGCGCAAATTTACAGCACGGTCTTAGTGAAGTTAGGAACACCCGAACAAAGTTCACTCAATTCTTGCACTAAACACTTTCTCTTGTAGAATATTTTTTTTTGTATTCATAAATTTTATTCAAATCTTAGCGTTTTGAATAAAATTTATGAATACAAAAAAAATTGCATAATTTTTATTTTAATAGAAAGCCTTTACTTAATCTCTATATATAATAAGACAGTAAAAATATTTTGTCTGTACATTTAGTAATTTTGACTGAAATGGATAAAGGGACACTTAAAAAGAATAATCAGAAAAAAAAAATAAAAAAAAAAAAATAAAAAGAATAATAGAAAGCAAAAAGATTTTTTTTGAATTTCTTGTCTGTCTGTCTGTCTGTCGACATATTTTTGTCCGCATTTTTCTCTGAAAGTACTGAACCGATTTACTTGAAAATTTCACCAATTGCTTTGTTTTAACTCAACTTAAGTACTAAAGTTTAGTTCATCAAAATCGGTTCATTAAAAAAAAAGTTATCGTCATTTGAATGAACTCAAGGCATTAATTTGCCTGCTAATATTATATAGCAATCGCGCTGGTATGACCCTGGCTAAAGAATGACATTCGAAACGTCTGCTTTATATGATTGTTGATAAAAATATATATTTTTGAAGCACTATTATATAATATTTTATACAATAAAGTAAGCAAAGTTGAATTGTTAGTGGAGATTACCTTCATAAATCATAACAGTTAAGTTTAAGTCGTAATTAATTCAACCGGCCGGTCGTGGCGCAGCGGCACGAGGTGTGACTGCAAAACCGACTGGTTGTGGGTTCGATCCCTACTCGAGGAGATGAAATATTTACTTAAATTTATATTTCCATTTCTTCGCTCTGGTGTCGAGGTTAAGCGCGGCGTTGAGTTCTGCCACTCAACACGCAATGCCTCCAGAATTCGGCAGAAAGTGGGGAACGGAGTGTCTTAACACTAGGTTCCCTCTGCCTACCCTGCTGTGTGCGGGATACAGCGTGAAGCTAATTTTATTTTATTTTAATTCAACACAGAGATAAAGAACGATCTTGAAAGAAATATCAAGTAAATACAAAGATATTTTGGTTGGTTCGTTCATATAATATATGTAACTAATTTAAAAACTGTACAGGAGTTAATATGCAATTAATACAGTTATTTTACAAAGAATATTATGAATCCTACAACCTAAATTAAATTATTCACTGACATCAGCACATTTAACAGAGTTTTAGAATTATGATGAGACGTATATTATATAGGTAAAAAGAACATAAAGTTACAAAAATATATACGTGTAATACATAATTAGCTTTATGTATATTTTATAAATATCAAATATCAACAATGGTCGTATTTTTTTATTTAAAACAATCAAAAATTCTTTGACGATAATGTCGTAAAAAAAATCATATTAGAAGTCATTATAGTTGTCAATCGATTGTGCTTATTAAATCAGTAATCATGTATTTTAAGCGGGCGAAGCCGTGGGCGAGCCACTAGTATATTATAATATACTATATTAGTCTATATGTCACAGCTGCCTAGTGAGTTTACCATTGAGTAAGTAATTCTAATAACTTTTTTCTATTAATATACCGATGCGCTCTTTTACTCAATCATTTTTACTCAATCTATGTAGGTTCGGCTACGAACCCTTGTAACAACAGAGCTACAGGTGCTTTACCGGCTTTTGAGGTAGGAGAAGATAGACTTGCTTTTTGGAAGTACTCATATCACATCGACCTAGAAACACTGAAAACAGAGTTGCACGGCGCGTGGAATTACGTTCTTGCAAAACTTCACAGTAGTGGAGTACCACGTATCCAGATATTAAGGAATGAAATTTTTACAGCAGGTACCAGGTCAAGCAGTTCACCAGTACACTCCACATGATAAATGCGGTAGAGAACGCACAACAAAAAAAAACGTCTCTACAAAAAAGGGAAATCGAAAGTCTCAAGCCTTTCACAGATTATTAATTAGGTCCTCAATGATTCAACGGCTCTACGTTGTACGAATACAAGGTACAGCCGTTTGATCAAATGGTTCAAGCTAATACTGAAATGCACCAACCCAGAGATGAGAACAGTACTCCATAAAACATAGCGTATTGATGGGAGGAACAATGCATAAATGTCAATCATTTGCTTTCGTTGACTCAGAAGCTTAAATAAATTGATCGACAAGTAACAAAGGTACTCAAGGTACTCGTAGTCAAGGTACCAAATAGAAATAAAACCGTGTAATCTCAAATATTATCGGTATCGGTATTAAAGTATATAAACAATACATACAAGCAATACGTACATATTGTAAAGAAATGCGGTAGGTAAATGAGAAATTCAATAACAAACTATTTACTCTTTAAATTTTCCTAGCGCAACTTACAATACCGTTTAAACAAGAAGTACCTAAGTAGTTTATAGCCGAAACTCCTTTGTTCGCTACCTAACAACATTAAATTTTCTTGGTTCAATATTATATTAAATTGGGCCGGAGGGAATGAAGGCTATACTCGTACGTTACCTGCTTACTATATCAATAGAGTAAGTGTCGCCTCCTCGTGCCCGTCGTGGCGGTGGAGGCACTACGTGGACCCATAATTATTTCAACACTTAATACCGTTTCGCATTTAACAAACCCTAGTCCGGATAATTAATGTTATTTATGTGCCAAGCGCTTAGAGTAAAGTGCATTCTAAATATACGAACGTAACCTCGTAGTCGTGGCCCTTATACAACTGCGGGATAAAAATGTTTTAGCTAGACAAAAGAATTGAGGCCAGTCGTGGTGCATGGGTACAATTGTGCGAGTGTAAACGTGACAGGTTGTGGGTTCGATTCTCACTTGAGAAAATAAAATATTGAAATACGCAATCGAATGAAATACGCAATGCGTCGTGAAATCAGCGGAAAATGGTATATATACGTATTTTAATGGGAACGGAGTATCTTAACGCTATGTTCCCAGGTTCCTACCCTGCAATGTACGGGTTACAGCGTGAAGCTAAAAAAGGGATTCAAATTAATTATAATAAAAATACTTGAATATATTTAATACTTTGCACATTTCAAATATCATATAACCCACATCGTGCCTCCATAATTATCAAAACATATTCAAAATACAATGAATTTAGATAATTTAATGAAAATCACACGTTTCTCTTGCACATATCTCTACGTATTTTACGGAGAAGAGAACGTGTGCAAAGTGAGACGTTCATAATAATCGTTTGTCGGGAGCCTTACAATAAAGCCCCGTAAATCTTCCACCCAGCCGTCTTCCGTACCCTAACAACCGGATCCGTACTTATTCTGATTGTTCGCAATATGCAAATAGACTCGCCTTTCCAAAATAGGAAGGCCTTTTTGTAATCTTAGAATAGAATCTTTAAAGTATTATAAAGTCAAAAAATATTACTCACAGAGAATTGTAATTTGTGAAAGGGACATTTATTTCAGAGTGATATAATCTGATTTTTTTTTATTAATTTTGTTCAACTTTTGTAAAACAATGGGACGACTCTAGAAAGTACCATAATTCTACTCATATACAATGAAATTAAGCTACTACTACTACGACCAAATTTTTTGGCAAACATTCGAATGTCCATATGATCGGTTCCGTTTCCCATTGAAACAAAAATTAAAAATCAAATTAATCAGCTTCACGCTGAATCCCGCACACAGCAGGGTAGGCAGAGGGAACCTAGTGTTAAGACACTCCGTTCCCCACTTTCTGCCGAAATCTGGAGGCATTGTGTGTTGAGTGGCAGAACTCAACGCCGCGCTTAACCTCGACACCAGAACGAAGAAATGGAAATATAAATTTAAGTAAATAAAATCTCCTCGAGTGGGGATCGAACCCACAACCAGTCGGTTTTACAGTCACACCTCGTGCCGCTGCGCCACGACTGGCATTCGAAGGAATCTGCATAAATCAGCTGTCTTCTTGGAAAACAAATATGTAACTCATATGTTCGTAAAATATCACATAAAACCCGAAAAAATAATCATATATATGTGGTTTTGATAGATTTACCTTTACTTTGATGTCGTTTTAATTTCGCGCATCAGAACACTGATTTATCCGAATATCCAGCAAAGCTAAACTTTGCTAACTTTGATCAGTGATCACAGTATGTGATTTATAGTATTTCACTCGGTATATTGTGCACACTGCCGCTTCGTGACTATTCAAATAAAATATTGAGGAAACTGTTGAATAAATCTAACCAACGTCTATTCGTAGGTAACAAATAGGTACATTTGAATAGAAGCTTAAGGTGATTCTTTAATATATTAATTTTTAACGAAAAGAAAAACTGACTTGAAACAACGAACTAAAAAGTAAAAAATAATTTTACATAATGTGAAACGTATTTTTATTTTGTTAAATAAAAATAATAAAAAAAAAAACATTTTATAATTTTGAATTCGGTGTCAAGTAAACAAATAGGCTTAGTAGATAATATTATTGTGGTAAGGCTGTTGTAGCATTAGCTAAAACATACAGTCGAATTGATAACATTTTCTTACAGAAGTCGGTTAAAAATATATACTTACTTAATTTATTAACTTAAATTTGTATTAAAAAAACCCGCTAATATAAATGCAATGATTATTATCAGTAGAATTATCTTTCAGTATTTTTGTATTTAAATAATTCTCATTCACCTGCTCCGTATTGTAGTATCTGATATTACAGCGCTTCTCTTATATTGAGTTCATGGAAGGGACCCAATAGAGGGAAACCCAAGGGAACCTAGATATTTCTTCCTCTTTTCCTACAATCGTATGGTATATATGGATGTGTGTATCAATAACAAATAATAAAAATATGCTAAGTTTTTAATTTAAAAGCGATTTGAAACACAATGATATAGATATAAACTATATTTATATAATAACTAGTTGTCCACCCGCGGCTTTGCCCGCTTGTATTACAAAATTACTTTTTTTTCATCTGAACTTTATGACAATGTATAAATAAAGTATCAAAAAATTAAAGTTTCAGCCAATTCAATAAAATACTTAATTGTAGCAGTATTGCCGCATACAATTATTTGTATTAACATGAACCGATCTAAATAAAACTAACATTAAATGTTAAGGAAACTTGCCAAAATTCAATAGTAAAAACTATATTTAAATCGGTTAAGCCGTTTCTGAGATACGCTTGTGGACATGCATAAAGAAACAGACAAACGGATAAACAAAATTTAAAAAAAACATTTCTTTGGGTTCTATTATTATTAAAAGTACTTTCAAAAATATTTTTCTCCTATATCCTCCCTATATAGACAGCGATTACTAACAGTTTTATTATATTACATGAATGTATAGATAAAATAAAATTATATTTATCACTCTATCTAGAGCGATATGCGCAAAAGTAACGTTGTGTTCACTTTAGAGAGAAAAAATATCGAAAATAAAATATACATACATATTTATATGTAGTTAAACTATTAGGTGCATCACCTATAAAAAATATTTGAAAAAAAACTAAAATAAGTGAATAATATTTCAAACTAATACTTCTGACACGTTAACAACATAATTTATTAAAAAATCGTCATTTCGCTTGACAAAAACATTAATGATCCGTTTCTTTACATAATTTATTATAGTCACATTATAATTTATTCACAAATTCATTAAAACATTAAAATCATTTAAATATTAAAAAATTCTATCGTCGTTTCCACCTTACCACAGAACAATGCTCAGAAGAATGAGTCATTTTTCTTTTAAATAAAATAATAGAAGCCGAGCTTTGAAAAGACAAAGGCTGCGAGCGGTTAGAAAAACATTGTCTTGGGGGTGTGCGGTGCGGTCCGCCATCTCAGTCAGGCCCATGATTAATTACGACTAAGATTTATGACGTAGAAAAGCGAGTCCGTGTCGATAACACCGTAATAAACGAGAACTTGCTCATAAAGATTCTTACATCTTAACTATACTTGTATTACATTTGTAAGGTTGTACCCGCTAGCTGATACGTATAATATGTGGAATTATATTTGTTGATATGTTATTTCGTATGTTTTTAATAAGATTGGAAAAGAGATCAATTCTGAAGTAAATAGTATTTTTTTAAAATAATAAATAAATAAATCAGCTTCACGCTGTATTCCGCACACAGCAGGGTAGCCAGAGAGAACCTAGTGTCATAAGACACTCCGTTCCCCACTTTCTGCCGAATTCTGGGGGCATTGCGTGTTGAGTGGCAGAACTCAACGCCGCGCTTTTCCCTCGACACGCTAGTAATTCGAAAGTAAATTTTTATTAGCTAAAAATACAACATTTGATTTTTCTTTTATCTGTGTAAAAACTACTGTACGGATTATGATATTTATTTGTTATATAACTACGAGTATATGTCCTCGGCAACTTACAGGCTATAATTCTTAAAGTTCTAAAAACCTGATGTGAAAACCTAACAGCCTTCCTATCTATAAGATATATTTATATACCTCCTTTGGAAAAATTGATCAACATGATCAGCACTTCCAGATGGCATGAAAGAAAAGTGTGGAGCCTTTGCTGCATTGCGGCAGCCTTATAAGCATTTTCTGATGACATTAGAATAATAAAGGCCAAAACACTTGATCTGATCTGAAACTCATTCATGCCTGGCAAACCTTAAAAGATAAGGTATAAATATAACGCTTTAGACAAAGTAGTTCGTTCGTTATGAGAACGTTCCTTAGATATCAGAAACTCCAAGACCTCGAAGGAAACTAAAAAGTCTAGTTTAGTATTAAAAATATTAATTTAAAAAAAAAATCTGTGGCATTATTTAAAGTAGTTACATTAATCTTACTAGCAAAATTCAGGTAAGCAAACTGTAACCAGTAAAAAATAAAATCATAAATATTGGTCTGTAGTATGTGATAAAGCGCAATAGTTGGTTGATAAAGCGCATTGGTTTTATAAATGTTTGTATTTTTTGATTGAATTGATTTTGAAGCATATTTTTTTCTGTGATTCAAGAGAAGGTAGATTTAAATATATGATAATAATTTCAGCTTGATACCTCCACGCGATCTCAAGATAAATGGATCTGACAGAGGGACAGACGATCAAGGAAGTGATCCTATAAGGGTTCCGTTTTTATCTCTTGAGGTACGGAAACCTAAGAAAATAATATTTTTATATAGAAGTAGAAATAGTTTTTGTACATACGTTAGTACATACTGTAACTGATATCCCACCCTACACTCAATAAAATATTTAAATAATAATTTTAATATTTTATTATGGCTCGTGATACGTCTAATATAGTTAGAACTCTTTCGTAGTGATCGTAAGTAATCCAAGATCTTTTAGAGATTCAGAGGTAACAATATAAATATTAAATGTACAATAAGTTTAATATAAATACAAATAAAAGATATTATGATAAATAAAATGTCATTGTCTGTCCGTTTCAATCTCTCGTGATATTTCTAAAGAATATCGTAGACGTCCTATCCTCCTCTCTGTTATACCCAGTCATTACTGATAGTTATAACTAAGGGGGGATAGTGAGTGGCCCCGCACCCGCCACTTACCGTGGATTCCGGCNTTTAATAAATATATTTTATATCTGAGTATTTTACCTACGGTATATTACGTCACTTCAATATTACTTGTGAACGGAACGCGTAATTAAATAACTGAACTAAACTATTATTTATAAGATTGTATTTATCTTAAGCTATAATTAAATAATATTATAAATTATATTTATAATATTTTTTTATAAATGTTTTTTTTTTAATTAATTATATTATTTACCAACACAATTGGTTCTGGTATGGATCGTTACAATACTTTATTATGTACAAAAACTATTTCTACAACAAAATTCACATATTAAGGGATAAGAGATGCTTGGTCTGCGACTGGTCTTCTTTGTATAATTATTTTTTTATACAAAGAAGACCAGTCGCAGACCAAGCACCTCTTATTTATATTATATAAATAAATAAAACATTACTTATCTTCTATTATAATATGTAGACTAACATAGCAAAATCGTGTTCCTTCAACTTGATATATTATAATTTGCAAATCACTTCAACTACAGATACTCCGACATTCATTTTGAAGACATTTAATCAAGTCACTTAATTTCAAAATGTCTTTGTAAAATAACTTTAAATCACCTGGATAATGATCGATTTTAGGAAATTCCACAGAGAATTGTAGATAAATGAAATTTGGTACAAAAGTTCCGACGGATAACACTCGGTCGCAATATTAAATTTACGTCATTGAGTGGCATCCTTTGTGAACATGAGGTATTCGGTCTTAATTATAAATTTCTGAATGTTTTATTTTATATAAATATTATACATTGTTTAACTTATTTCTCTATTTACGAGGCCAGTCGTGGCGCAGGGGCACAAAGTGTGACTGTAAATCGACTGGTTGTGGGTTCGATCCCCACTCAAAGAGATGAAATATTTACTTAAATTTATATTTCCATTTCTTTGCTCTGGAGTAGAGGCAAAGCGCGGCGTTGAGTTCTGCCACACAACACGCGATGCCTTCAGATTTCAGCAGAAAGTGGGGAACGGAGGGTCTTAACACTAGGTTCACTCTGCCTACCCTGCTGTGTGCGGGATACAGCGTGTAGCTGATTTTTTTTTTCTTTTTATAATTTTAGTCTCAAGATGTATTCAATTTACATAATATACTGATAATTACAGATATTGTCGCTGTCTTAGTAAAGGCAAGAAGAGAATGGACAATGCAATGATTATTTGATAATGATTTAAAAGTAGGTATATATAATATGATATATATAAACTATAACATTATTGTAAATTATTCCGTTCCGCACTTTATACGAAATTCTGGAGGCATTGTGTGTTGTGTGGCGGAACTCAACACCGTCAACTTATATATTTTTTTATCGATATAGTCTTTGGGGTTCCGTATTTCAAAAGGCAAAAACGGACTCTTGTAAGACCTCAATCTTGAAATCGCGTGGAGGTATTATGCTGAAAGTCCCTTGAAGCACAAAAAAAATAAGGATTCTTGTCAACGCAATCAAAATATACGATCATTTATGCATCGATTCTGCTGCATTTTATATGAAATTCGCCGCGTAATCAAAACCTATAAGGTACTTCCCCGTGGACTGTGGGTGGAGTGATTAAATTTGACCGGTTTTTTTATAAATCTACTTGTGCTGTATATGTGCTGAGAGTCGCAAATGTGAAACTATTTAAAAAATAAACACTCTTTATACTTTTACGTTCATCTTTAATTAATCATCAATTTTTATTATTAAATGTCATGTCATTGTCGTGGTAGATCTCCAGCCGAAAAAATGATTATATTTAATTATCGTAATTCCGCTCTGGTGAAACAAAGCACAGTGTTAAGATTCGCTGAATAACAGACAATATCATCTCAAATTAGGGCGGAAAGCGTAGAAAGGAGACTCGTAAGCTTTTACTAATGATCACCTTTTATAACAAAAGATTAGAAAAGAGTATACTTCTGAAATCCCCAAAGAAAAACTGTACCTACATTCACAAAATTATATCATTTTTTTATATTTTACATAAAACAATAAATTCTTTTTTTCATGCAAATTATAAAAGTTTAAAATTTAATTACTGCCGTCATACGCATCAAATTTCAATATAATTTAATGTAAGGAAATTTACAATATGTTAAATATAAACAAATATGTACGTAAATTGAGGCCAGTCGTGGCGCAACGGCGCAAGTATATGACTGCAAATGCGGCTGGTTGGGGTTCGATTCCCACTAAGAAAGTTGAGAGTGTCTTAACACTAGACTCCCTCTGCCTCACCTGCTAAATGCGGGATACAGCGTGAAGCTGAAAAAAAATGTACGTAAATATTTTAATAAAAGAATGTTTGTGTCTATATTTATTTATAGCAACCCAGGTTGAATGCATTTACAAAGTGGAACATCGCAATACGAATCATTGTTAGACCCAACATTCGCGCTTTCCCTTTGCCAGATCAGTTCAAGCATTCACGTGCTTAATACATTTGTACCGAAGTATTTGCAGATACATTGTATAGATTGTATGGATTGTGTTGTATAGGCAGCTCAACCTATATATAAGGTATTTGTAGAAATCTAAATGTTAAATATATTTTTCTTATAAGCTAGTGCTTGAAAATTTTGAGTTTATAAGAATCATATATTATTTTTGAGAAGTTTTGCAATATTAATCCATATCTTGATTAAATAATTAATAACGATATTCAAGTTTAGTTTAAAATAAATATTCTATGCGCCACAACTGCCTCAAAATGTTATTTATTTTGAGGTCGTCGTGACGTATGGGTACTAGGGCGTAACGGTGCGATCTCCACTCGAGGGAATAAATTATTATTTATAAATATTTTCATTTCTTCGCTCCGCAATCAAGGCAAAAACCTGACATTGATTTCCGCCACTCAACACGCAATTCCTCCAGTATTCGGCAGAAAGTGGGGAACGGAGTGTCTTAACACCAGGTTCCCTCTGCCTACCCTGCTGTGTGCGGGACACAGCGTGAAGCTGATTCAATTTTGATTTAATCTTTTAACACGCAATGTCTCGAAAAAATCGGCGGAAAGTGGAGAACGAAGTGTTTTAACACTCTGCCTACCCTGCTGTATGCGAGATATATACACAGCTTGAAGCTTATTATCTTTTTTTAAATATTATTTACATATATTTATGTTTTATACTAAGTATATTTTAATTCATAATACAGCATTTCACACGTACATCTCTTCAACTGTTGCTACTGACGTAAAAACATATATTCGTATATGAAATATGCATAGTACAGAAACTTAAAGAAAAATACTTTTTTCTCCACGGAATGGTGTGATAAATTGATTTTTATCGGCATCGACGATTTGGTACATTCACCGCCTCAGTAAATTACCGAGGGCCGTCAAAACCAAACGTTTGAGAATATGGTTTAATTTCCACTTTTCGATTTTTATGTTCATACAAGTTGTAGTAAGTTGCAAATTTTCTTTAATATATTAATTTTTAGGGTTCCGTACCACAAAAGAAAAAAACCGGAACCCTTATAGGATCACTTTGTCTGCCTGTCCGTCTGGCTATAACATATATATACCTCGACATTGCGTATAGATATGAAGCTGAAATCAATATAATTTTTTTTTTCTTGGTCCCTTGGAGCACAGAAAACTAGCTTTAAACTTAATCAAAAGATACAAGTCTTTATGCATCGTTTTTGCTGAATTTTGTATGAAATTTGTGTGATCAAAACTTATCGGATACTTAGTTCCAATGTATCTACAGTTATTAAATGTGGCACAAAGTGAGAACTTACAATATAAATAAATAAAATGTGAAAAATACATTTTTTAAAGTTAAACTTTAATAGAAAAAAAATATTACAAACTTATGTCATATTTTTTTAACATTTTTTAAAGTGCTATTCCGCACTTAGGACGGAAAAATACTTTTAAACATTTTTAAAGTATTTTTCTATTTTATGTTACGTTCAAATTTTTATACGTTTTCTAAATAAGTAAGAAAAATACTTATTTAGAAAACGTATAAAAATCCAGGGCGAGTCCCTGGACGTAACAAGCGTATAAAAATTTCGACGTAGCTTGATGAGAACGTATGCCTTAGTGGTCAAAGCGCCTCGTCGGTTTCCGGGAGGTGCGGGTTCGAACCCGCAGCTACGTTAAAATGTTTATACGTTTTCTAGGCCAGTATTATATGTAATATAATAACAAACATATGTTCATCAATTTTAGTCCCGTAGACCTATAATTATGAAATTTGCCTAATTTCATAATTATAGGTCTAGAAGTGAAAATTTGCAGGGCAAACAACGAAAAACCTTGAAAATTTTCATAAATAACATACTTATAACTATTATAGTAAAGTTCATACAAAAGAATTGCACACAGTCGCAATCCTAAGTTTGTAAAATTTTATGAGATATATACGTTTTTAAAAAGTATTTTTCTTTCCTGATTGTGGCTGTCCTTTAAAATGTTAAAAATATTTTTAGATGTACCTCATGATAACTTACAATCCTGAAATTCGTACGGAACCCTCAGTTGACAAGACTGACTCGCATTGACAGATTTTCTTAATACTAGTTAATATTTAATAAATCTGCCTCATACGTCTAGACGTCAATATTACAAAATGTATTTTTTTCAAAAAGAATCCTTTATTTCTTTTCACCCATAATCATTTCGCCATTAGTTCATAAATTATGATATTTCTTTCACTGCCAAAAGAGAATTTAATGATGATCGAGGGAAACAGTTATTTTTCATACAAATGAGTTTATTTTTATATATTGCTTGTTCTTATTCTTATTCTTCTGTAGCATTTTGCAGGATAAGGAGAAATAACATAGAGATAAAATATTCTATTCTATACTACCTGACGCCGCGCTTTATTAAATGAGTCTTATACACTGAAGCCGAGAGAATCGGTTTGATCTTAGCCTATCTAGAACTATCATCGTACCTGCCCAGCACGGGGCCATAGAGCATTAGGAAGTTTCTTCTCATTTTTAAGTAACATTTGAACCCAAAATCAAATAGACCTGTTCAATTACAACGCGATGGTATTATTTTCAAACATATTTACAGTTAGTAATACACTTAGACGTGCTGCATAATGTTATTTGCTAATTTAGAGTTTGTGTGGGATAATTAGGTTTAGCTCGCTAACACCACGTGAATAGACAGCTGGATTGCTACAACGTAACCACAGCGCGATAAATATCAACTGCTAACTGTATTTATATTTTAGACTCACTTCCATAGTATAATATACTTGTTTTCATATAGATACTCACAAACTTGAATTATTATTTATGAAACACTTAATTCTAGTAAGATATATTGGAACTTCATACCTACATCCATAAGTTGGAGCGTCTTTAGAATGGTATAAATTTTATTCAGCTTCACGCTGTATCCCGCATACAGCAGGGTAGGCAGAGGGAAGTTAGTGTTAGGACACTCCGTTCCCCACTTTCTACCGAATTGCGTATTGAGTGGCAGAACTCAAAGCCGCGCTTTGCCTCGATACTAGAGCAAAGAAATAGAAATATAAAGTTAAGTAAATATTTCATATCTTCGAGTGGGGATCGAACCCACAACTAGTCGGTTTTACAGTCACACTTAGTGCCCCTGCGCCACGACTGGCCTCAAAAAAAAATTATTCGTTCTTTAATTTAATAAAGAATTATAATAGTTTAGTACAATCATTTATTATTCTGCAATATTTTTAATAAATAATAATGCTTTAATGTCCTAAATGATTTTAATATAGGAATTCTGTATATAATTAAGTTTACAGGCAGCAAGAACGCCGAGTTTATTTTACCCTACATGACATAAATCAAGGCAGGTACTTTAATATACGTCTTTGATTAATTTCCCTATAGAAAATTCCTTTATAATTAGTGTTGAAACTGAAAGCTATTATGTTATAAAAAGTTAGTTTTTTACATGTTTTAATTTTTAATAAACTTTAGTATTATTTACCCGTATACTATACAGGTTTTGCAATACTAAAATATTATGTTTTTGAGGTTTTGTTTTAGTTACAATATTTTATGATATTCATAAAAATTTAATGAAATTTTGTATGTTTCAATTTATAAATAATTTTCTTTGTTTTACGGTATGAATATTAGCTCTTTATACTAATTCTTATTCATAACTAGAGGCCTGCTCGCGGCTTTGCCCGCTTGAATTACATGATTATTCATTTAAGAAATATAGATATTACAAACAGCCTTAATTATTAATTAAATGATTTGGATAAGTACTCACGATATTCTTTGTAAAATAACTTATAATAGCTCCTGTACAGTTTTTAAATTAGTAACATATATTATTAGTTAAATATATAATTGGTATACAGAATATACNAAGTTCATTGGCTGATTCTATTGTGTTGGTAGTAATTAAGTCCCTATCCGTGTTAAAGTTCTCAATTATCCAGGTTGCTTTACCGCATCCGGGAACCCCATTAACCCACCGTATCCTAGGTATCTCCCATTCCCTAGATGATGTTGATCTTAAAGTGTGATCGAGGCTCTCCAATTTCTCTAGCATTCCATCTTCCAGCATCACTCGTGTGCACTTGGCGACGACCACTATAGGGTCACTGCTTGGTGCGCTGAATTTGAGGTTGCCTGTTCTTCTGGTTTCCTCTTTGTTTAATTTTACAAATCCGATAAGAAGACGTTTCTAAAGTCATTCTTTTGCCCAGAATCTTGCCAGCGCGATTCAGAAAACGACGTTTTATGCACAGCGCCATCTATTGGACTTACAATTGAACTGTAACCATTCGAACATTGTTAGAAAAATACTACTATTGTTATGTTAAATTTATTATAAGTATAGATTACACTTACACGACGTAATTAACGTTTAGCAAATAATAACTCAACAATATGTTTTATGCGTTATCAACATTCATTATTATATGTAGTCAATAGATATTATTGCGTATGTTTCTTTTTTTTTCAAATATAAATTTAAAACTTTCTTTATCTTTAAAACTTTAAATTTAAAACTTTAAGTACATTATTTTTTGATAGAGTGTAGCGGTAACCTTTCCAAACTATAAAAATATTTTTTTTAATGCACAGCGCCATCTATTTAAGATTTAAAATTAAGGACAGTTTAAAAATGCTGTTTTTATGTTAAATTTCACCTAACATAAAATTATATTAACCGAAAACGATGTGTTGTGCTAAAGTATTAAAATGATTAATGTTCCTCCCGTCGTAATTAGTGTTTAACTCCACAGAATGTTTTATGCGTTATGAAGATTCGTTAGTACCTACTGTTTGTTGTCAATAGATAGCGTTACGTGTATCGATTTCTACTAACTCAAATATAAACTTCTTGAAAACTTAAATACTTATATCTTTTGATGGAGTGAAGCGATTACAATGAAATAAACACTAAAAGTTACTTTGATTTACTTGTAATTTTTATGTATACCAGTTGCTTAAATTTATTATGTACTTTTTACGTGATACGTGTTTACATAAACAGATAAACAGACAAACAGACAAAAAAAACAGATAACAGAATCCATTTCCAAAAATGTTGGAAATGGATTCTGTTATCCTTGAACACCCTGGCTAATTTTTTTTTAAATATTTTCAATGTACAGAAACGACTTTTCTACAGATTTATTATAAGTATAGATTTTATATTGAGACAATAAGGGAAATGATTTTTTTTTGCAACAAATGGCTTATTATTGAGTTCGTCGCTTTAGTGCCTAATTTCAATCGGAAAGTTGACCCTGGCAATAAAAACAGGGACTAATGCCAGGTAGAAGACGAGTATTCTTGGGCTTCGTTAGAGATTTTCATATAATTTAATGTTCTGTTCCATTAAATTGATACAAAATAAAAAAAAACATATAAGTCGAATTTGATAAATTAAAAACAATACATTGCATACGTATGCTTCTATTCGAGCGCTGTATCTCCATAAGTAGAATATACGAAAACATACATATATACAGAAATATGTAGTCGCATTTCCTCGTCGTTTTCTGATGTCGAGGCAAATCGCGGCGTTGAGTTCCGCCACACAACAGAATATGAGCACGGAAGTATCTTAACACTATGTGCCCAGGTTCTTACTTCTATGTGCGGAATATTTTTTTTCGGTAGGAAATAAATTATCGGAAAAGGATATATGACGAATGACAAAAAAGAATTGGTATATAAGTTATTGCACTTCTTCCGAGAGATATAATTTTTCAAATAGTTCCGATCGTTCGCAAAAACTCATCCCATTTGATACTTGTAATTTTTTTAAGATAGCCTTTTTATTAGTTTATATTTTTATTTAAATTTGTATAACTAATGGCTATTTCTATTTTTATTATTTAGTTATTTATATTTACAGGTGAAAAGTGATTGGAATTTAAGTAAAAGTATCATTATCAATTATTTATGTTGTCTATTCATATTATTATTTATTAATATTTTCATTTCTTCGATCTGGCACCAGGGTTGAGTTCCAACACTCAACACGCAAAGCCACAGAAAAAATCGGCTGAAAGTAGAGAACGGAGTGTATTAACACTATTTTTCCTCTGCCCTGCTATGTGCAGGATACAGCGTGAAGCTGAAAAAAAACATATTCAGGAAATAAAAGAAATCCTTACAAGTTCACTTTGTTGTCCATTCGTCCGTCCGTCTGTCTGTCTATCTGTCAAGAGCCTTTACCGCAGGAGCGCTTGGAGATATTGAGTTGAAATTCAAACCATACGCTCAGGTCTACGGTCCCTTGATTTCCTAAAAAAATCTTATTTCTATATTTACTTAAAAAAAAAGATATAGCCATTTATATTGCACAAAACGCATATTTCGACTCTATAAAGGGAATCAAAATTAATATAATACTTCCATTTAAGAATTATGAAATTTGACAGCTAACATCTACAGGAAAGAATCTGAAAACTATACATTTGTGGATAGACCCTAAAACAATCGAACTTGAAAGAGTTCACACGTCCATATTTCTCGTTCATTAGATATTGGAAGCCGAATTTCAGAAAAGGCTCAAGACCACTAGTTTTTATACAGAACCCACAGTAGGCGAGGCCGACTCGCGCTTGTCCGGTTTTTTATTTATTCCCACACTGATCTCTAAAAGTATGTATTTGAAACGCGTGTATTGAGTAGAGGCCAGTCATGGCGCGGGGGCACAAAATGTAACTGTAAAACCGACTGGCTGTGGGTTCAATCCCCACTCGAGGAGACAAAATATTTACTTAAATTTATATTTACATTTCTTTGCCCTCGTGTCGAGGCAAAGCGCACCGTTGAGTTCTGCCACTCAACACGCATTGCCTCCAGAATTCGGCAGAAAGTGGGGAACAGAGTGTCTTAACACTAGGTTCCCTCTGCCTACCCCGCTGTGTGAGAATTACAGTGTGAGGTTGATTTATTTCTATTTATGTATAAAGAGTGAGTCCCTAATAATGTCACAGTTATATGCCCTAAACTCACAAACTAAATTGTGGCTGTGTTCAATATTTTATAAACAAGAGGGTAGTGCTATCTCGGTGCTCACAAGACCACGGTCCCGCCACAAAGGTCGCGGCGGAATGAAATAGGCTGTGCTGCCAGTTCGCCAGATAACCGTAATGTGTCCGCGGGATACTCTACCTAAGGTAGGATAACCATATTTTTTGTTACAATATTTATAAATTAAAATAAAATAAATTAATTATTAACAAAATAAAATTTAACTTACAGACACCGTAGCTTTTTATTGTCTCTCTATGTTAATGTTTCTCAATATAAGTTATTGTTTAATATATTTTATGTATTAAAAACTAAATCTAGATGTTTTTTTCTAATTGTAATTTTCAATAATAATTCTTTTTTAACTTTCTAAACTTTTAATTTAAAAATTGACAGTAAATATTGTGACATTATTCGACATTTTATAAACTAAGGGTAGAGCTTATCTTGGATTCGACAAAACCGGTAGCGACACGTCGATATATGTGAGGGTCGCGGATATATGTGAGGGTATGAAACAAGCGTTTGTTGTCACTTTACTACGTAACTACTAAACATATAGTATTTGAATCGGTTTAGAGTAGGTGAATAATAAAATAAAAATAGAATATTATCATTATAATTTTTAAATGGCAATTATGTTTATTTATGTGGATTTTTTTTATTTTGTAGCGTATAATTGAAATCATACATAAACCTGTAGATAATTTGTTCCACAGTGGCAGCGTATCATTCGCTGCCACTGTCGAACAAATTATCTACAGGTTTGGGCGGTGGTAGTGAGTTCAATATTCACTCAAGGGAATTAATTATTTTCGTTTCCCCACTCTGTAAAGATAGCGTAGCGTTAAATTCCGTCATTCAACATGCAATGTCTTGTACAACCAGAGACAAAAAAAAACAAAAAAAAAGACAAAAACCAGAGAACGAGGCGTCTTAATAATTTTTAACTAGATCAAGAAGACAAATCATATTTAACAATAAAGCATATAGTGAAAATTCGTCTCACAGCCGTCAAACCCACCTATTCTTTGCATTGTATTTATAGTTTTAATCTAGGAAACAACTTTTAAATTATGTTATGTATTAAAAGATGCCTTTCCTATACATATACCTATTATCTATGCCAAATTGCAAATTTCAGTACGATCCATTCATATTAGGTTAGGTTTCCCTATAAATTGACACTAAAAAACCAAGAAGGAACTAAGCCGCCAACTTAGTAAACTATTTGTAAGAAATAGTTCAAGTTTCGTTCTCATTTTTACTATTGCTCTATCGAGTCGAATGGTAACCCGATTACTTTGAAACGAGGTGGCTAACTAGTAATTGTGTGGGGTTACAGTCGATTCGATTTAGTGTTTGAGGCGATTGTTTATTCGAGATTGTCTGGCTTTTAGTAATAAACAATATATGACTATACTTACAATATTTTAATTACCAATTTTAATAATGAATAACTTTAATATAACTAATTACAATTGTCTTGAAATCATCAACTTTGGTTAGCTCTAAAAATTTTAATTATTTTTTCAGGTTTCAACTAGGGAAGTGTTAAGACACTACGCGCTGTAAAGGATCGCTCTAGTGTCATAGACTTTCGCCTCTACGCCACGACTAGCCTCTTGCAACGCTAGTCTTGTCAGTTTAATATAAAATTTCAATTTGCATATAAAGTTCTCATGAAATGATTAAAGTTAATCACTTTTTTAAAACTATATTACACGTGAATTTTCGCTTCGCCCAATTTTATTTCGGGATGATATGGATTTTGAGGCCAGTTGTGGCGCAGTGGCACGAGGTGTGACTGTAAAACCGACTGGTTGTGGGTTCGATCCCCACTCTAGGAGATGAAATATTTACTTAAATTTATATTTCCATTTCTTCGCTCTGGTGTCGAGGTCAAGCGCGGCGTTGAGTTCTGCCACTCAACACGCAATGCCTCCAGAATTCGGCAGAAAGTGGGGAACGTCCCTCTGCCTACCCTGCTGTATCCCGCACACAGCAGGTTAGGCAGAGGGACGTTCGTAGTCGGAGATTTAATTTAATTTAATTTTATATTTTTTAATATTTAATTTTAAAAGTATAATTAACTTATATAATACCTACTATAATATCAGTTTGGAGTTAAAAATGGCTTGAAAATGGATAATTTTAAATTAGAAGAATGTTCAATACACAAATTTTCTCTTCAGCTTCGCTCACAACCCTGCGGTAGGCAGAGGGAACCTAATGTTAACTCAATTCCCTAATTCTCATCGAATACTGCGGGTACTGCGTCTTGAGTAACGGAATTCAACACTACGCTTTGCCTCGATACCAGTGCGAAGAAATGAAAATATTATATATATAATTTCCTCAAGTGATAAACGAATCCCTAACCTGCCGCGCTTACAGTCACCCGCTCGTGCCCCTGAACCAACTGCCCTCAATATATTAATCGATTTTATTTTGCCCCCACAATCGAAAGTATACTCGACGCTCTCGAAGAAAATTGCCCAATACGTTAGAAATGTAACGGGACACTGAGAGCTTTCTGCTATTATGCGAATGGCTGCATCGGTTGTGTAATCGAGTGTGAGAGGGATGTAACAAGAGACCCTCATCGCGATTGGACCGGCCCTGCTCTTGACCTGGTACCATAAAGCAACTTTGTTAGCAAGATGAGTGTTTTCAATCTACAAAATACTATGAACATATTTTGTTAGAAATTGATCACAAAAAGGTGTAGTTTTTCTTAATTTTTTTCCTAACATCTTAGTTATCTTTAAAATTATATGGTGTATGGTGAAGCCGAAGAAACTCAATGTTAGCTTAATTTCGTATTTTTCGCAGATTTTTCGACACATTGCATAGTTGTGCAAGTGGCACAACTCAACGCCACGCTTTGTGGGGCATTTTTAGCCTCCCGCTGTATACTACATGAAGTGAGGTAGATAGGAAAATGTAGTGTTAAGACATTTGTTAACTTCTTTTCCGCCTAATTTTCAAGACATTATGAGTTAAATGACAGAGCTTAACGTTCGCGTTCTATCTTTTTACTAATTATGTCGTATTTGACTCTATTATTAGGTTTTTGAACATAGTGGTTTTACATCAAAGTTAGTCTTATACATTAATTTTTTATAGAAAAAGCTGAATAATAAAAAAACGAAAACCTATGGAGTTGTTGATACAGGCGCCGAATTCCAAATTGTTTATGGTAATGATCCGCTCGCCGATATGTGAAATGTTCGCATTTTATTAGCATTGTCGTTTCCACAAATTCGTGCTTTATATGCTGAAATGAGTACTTCGTTTTCTGATCGTAATTCATAAAAAAAGAAACGAGTTGTTACCCAAGAAATATAATTTTACTCAAATAAATCTCATTTTTTTTCGGCTTCACGCTGTATCCCGCATGATGCAAGATAGACAGAGAGAGCCTAGTATTAAGACGTTCCACTCCTCACTTTCCGCCAAATTTTGGAGGTATTGCGTGTTGAATTGCGGAACTCAACGCCACGGATGCCCCAAAACCAGACCGCAGAAATTAAAATATTATTTTTTTGAAATGAGAATCGAATCCACAATTTGTCGCGTTTTTAGTGGCACACACGCTTGTGCCCACTCTAATATTGTCCTCTAAATCTTACATATATTTTTTTTTACTTCCCACCATACAATATACATACCTACAAAAAGTACTTATATTTAATGAAAGTTTTCTGTAATCTCCAAAGCCTGTGATTGGCAAACATGCCACGCATCACTGTTTATCAGCACCAACAGGCCTCGACGTGGAAAGTGATACGTCAATAGCAGACCCACCGTCACGTATACACGAAGAAGCTTAACAAATAAACCGCTAAATGCAAGATAATAGCTATACTATACAGTAAATATTGATCTTTTTTGTAGAACAAACCGTTTGGTCTGGTTATACGTTCTGAGGTAATTGCCATAATATTTACATAGTTTCGTTTATAAATGAATAAATAAAAAATAAATTAATAATTAAATCTGATTTACGCCCCATACAGCAGGATAGGCAGAGAGAACCTCGTGTTAAGACACTCCGTTTCCCACTTTCCACCAAATTTTTTGAGACATTGCGTATTGACGGGTAGAACTCAACGCCGGGGTTTTGTCTTGGTGCCAGAGCGAAGAAATGAAAATATTAATAAATACTAATTACGAATAAATTAATTCCAATAATATCTAAAGAAAAATAAATATTTTGAGCCTTGCTACGTTCGAATTGATTAATATAAAAACAACGATCAAATGACATAATAAATCAGACAAAAGATATTGTAGACAAAAGATATTGGTTACATGACATTACTTAGGAACCCAGTGTTAACACTGGGTTCTCACAACACTCCGTTCTCCACTTTCCGCTGAACTCTGGAGGCATTGCGTGTTGAGTGGCGAAACTCAACGCCGCGCTATGCTTCGATATTAGAGCGAAGAAATGGAAATATAAATTCAAATAAATATTTCATCTCCTCAAGTGGGGATCGAACCCACCACCAGTCGATTTTACAGTCACACCTTGTGCCCCTGCGCCACGACTGGCCTGATTGTAGATGTAAATAAAAGGAAATTGTAGTCCAAGTATGCAGTGCATAAATTGCCTCTTATCTGGCCATCGCCTGACCCTTAATGGCCACAAGGTGGGACAGATTGTTATCGTGACGATTGTATGGGTACTCTGTCGATACAAAGAAATTTTGTGGGATATTTAGGAGCGACTAATGTATGGAGTGAACACTTATTTATACAATAACTTTCATTTGTCATTAGAAAATGTGGCATGCGATATAATAGTTCTTTTTATTGGTCTACGCTTTTACTGTATTTGTTAGTGTATAGAGTGAGAGTAATAGAGATAACTTAGTGCCTAAATATTCCGTTCTCCCCTCTTATTTTTACTCAACTTCAACGCTTGTTAAGTGAAGGGAGTAAAAGCCGCGTTTTCTATAACCAGCACGAGGAAATGACAATTATTAAAATATTGTAGAGACACCATTTTCTCAAATGAAGTTTGAGCCTGAGACCATCAATCAGGTTTAAAGTCAGACACTGTCTTTCTGGGCCCCGATTGACGCTGTCTTTCTGGAACACGATTTATTATCCTGCACACAGCAGGGTAGGCTGAGGGAACCTTGTGTTAAGACACTCCGTTCCCCACTTCTACCGAACTTTTTCTTTTTTACTTTCTACCGAATTCCGGAGGAATTGCGTGTTGAGTGGCAGAATTCAACGCCGCGCTTAGCCTACTCACCAGAGCGAAGAAAATGGAAATATAAATTTAAGTAAATATTTCATCTCCTCGAGTGGGGATCAAACCCACAACCAGTCTGTTTTACAGTCACACTTTATGCCGCTGCGCCACGACTGGCCTTATTATTATTTAAATCTATAAATTTCTATAAAAAAAAATATAGGTAATATCCAATAACGAAGTAAGGATAAGCTCCGCGTTAAATATTACAAGATACTTTGCTTAAACTCTTTTGTCTTATCATATTTCTAAGCGTTTCAAGTCAGCAAAGTTAAAACTTCTTCAGTACAAAGTTTGAAAATACTTTATGTTAAAATATTCAGGAAAATCTTGTCCACGGTGTTAAAGTAACTGGTGAGCAATGACTCGAGACATCTACAACGCTGTTACAAATCACGCTATTACTCGACGTTCCCTAATATATAGCGTTCTAGCATGTTCCTTAACTATTCACTTCTCAAAAAAATGTTCAAATATATTCTCGACGTTTGGAATCGTGAAAAAAATATCTTTACTTTTTAATAAAAATAATGTATAATAATATAATAACGTAATATAATTATTTCGTACATTAAATAAGATATTTAATTATTACATATATTTTATTATAGGTATTAAGATAGAATATCAAAATTCATTTTAATTTATAATATGAAGACTAGGTATACATTACGAGTAATTAATTATAACTTAAAAATTGATTTTGTAAAAATTTATAAAAATAAATAAATCTCGTTATCTCGTATCTCGCTAGTAGCAGGGTAGGCCAAGGGAACCTAGTGTGAAGACAATCCGTTTCCCACTCAAGTAAAAAATTAAATTAAATCAGCTTCACCCTGTATCCCGCACACAGCAGGGTAGGCAGAGGGAACTTTGTGTTAAGACGCTCCGTTCCCCACTTTCTCCCGAATTCTGGAGGCATTGCGTGTTGAGTGGCAGAACTCAACGCCGCGCTTAACGTCAACACCAGAGCGACGAAAATGGAAATATAAATTTAAGTAAATATTTCATCTCCTCGAGTGGGGATCGAACCCACAACCAGTCGGTTTTACAGTCACACCTCGTGCCGCTGCGCCACGACTGGCCTCTGAAGTAAAAATTTATAATTGAATAAGAATACATATATGAAAATCAATCATTTGTTTTATCTATTGAGTAATAAATAAAATCTCACTCAGACAAGAGCTGAACAAAAAACTTTGTAATCAAGACTTCTTAGCGAGGTGTGAAAGTATGGTGTGCTAGTCTAGTAGAGAAATTTATTCTGTTATTATTAATAATGAATAATTTACTGTCATTCCAAATTAATTTGCTTCTGACTGTAAAGGCGATACTTGTGGGTTCGATCCCCATTAGAACAGGATGGAAATCTCAAATAAGAGTATCGTGGTACTAGCCCTCAAACTAGAAGATGATGATGATACAGGTTGAAATTCATAACGAAAAACTGAAAAATAATATAATAATTTAAATTGAACTAAAACAGAAAGAAAGATGTAAAAAAATATAAAATTTTTACCTACACAAATCAAATGTGGATCTAATGACTGAGAAGTGAACCATAAAGAGACTGCGGCTGTCTGCTACCGACGCGCTTAACTAAACAAATGTAAATTTAACGAAAAAAAAATATTTCTCTCTAAGAAAAACAAAAGCGACTTCGTCTACAGCCTGGAAGTTTATGAAATGCGCTACGGATTAAAAATGTTTAACCTACCCTCCGGCCCCGCCTTCATTAGGCCGTGTTCCCGGAATAGTCTAATTAATATTTACCTTACACTTCTTGCGGTTCTATCATTCATCTTTTGTATGTAGATAAGAATTAACTATAGACACGTTTAAAAAAATTTAAATGTTTTTATAAAATCGAGATGTAACAAACTCTGTAATAAAATCTAAAAATCAGAATTACACGCATTTCTCATTGTTGTATCGCCGTGATAGTTTAGCAATTATATTATATTATGTAGATTAAAATTTTTTTTTAGCTTCACACTGTATCCCGCGAGTAGAAGGAAAGGCAGAGGGTGCATAGTGTTAAGACGATCCGCTCCTCACTTTTCCGAAGATCAGAAGAAATGAAAATATTAAATAAGTATTTTTTCGAATGGGGATCAAATCTCGGGATACACGCTTATGCACCAGCTCCACGATTGACCTCAATAGATAAGATGACAATACAATATTATAATATAATACCATCGATATGGCCTGATAAATGAATTCGAAAATGGCTGAGGGAATCTTGGAATGCGTTTTAGAAAACTTTTCGAGTTTGAGCTCATCAAATTCGTCTTATTAATGTGTAAAGAAGGTGTTTTTTTAATAATTATTATAATATATTATTATAAACATTCCTCCTTAGTAATTAAAAAGTTAGTAAACACGTATTGATAACACATATTTTTTCTTTTAAACCATAAAAAAATACGAATAAGTCTGAAATGAATCATATGAAGTTTTGTATCTCTCTAACCTACTTTAATAAAAGAAAACATATTTACAATAACCACTTCACACGGAATACGGAATAACTTTGTTAAGAATTGCGTTTTCTAAGCAAGACGTAAAATATGCTTTTATATGCTCAAATAAGAGCGCATAAACAAACAAAACAAAATTAAATATTTTGAAACAAAATTAAATATTAGGCACGTTACAAATATCCAAATTTAAGCCTAAAATCGATCCTAAATCTTTTAAGCTATCAACAAATAGTCACTACGCGCTTTGAATTTTTAACTAGACGTATAAACTTAGCTGCGGCGATCGGTATTCGTAGACTTTAATAAATAATGAACTCCAATTTTTCGTCGACCGTTCCAATATGACTCCGGTATCTAACACCAGAAACACTGATTGCAGTCTGAATAATTTAATGCGCCCATACAAGTATATAGATTTTGAAATAAAATATTTAAGTTTGTATACATTTGTATTATTAGAGGCCAGTCGTGGCGCAGGGGCACAAAGTGTGACTGTAAAATCGATTGATTGTGGGTTCGATTCCCACTCGAAGAAATTATATATTTATTTATGGTGCCGAGGCACAGCGAGGCGTTGAGTTTCGCCACTCAACAGGCAATGCGTCCAGAACTCGGCGGAAAGTGAGCAACAGTCACAGGAGTGTCTTAACATTAGGTTCCCTCTGCCTAACCTCTGCGTTTTTATATGGATCTAAAAAATAAGGAAAGCCTGTAAAACAAATCTATTATTATATTTCAAAATTGCTTTTAAAGCGGTGTGGAAAGTACAAACATTTCTTCCGACAATTTCCAAGCCGTACATTTAAGCGGAACACTTACGGGCCTCGTTACATCGTCAAGTACTAAAACCTTTGTAAGATAGTACGAGTAGCGACGTTGCATTGTATAGGTGGGTTGCGAGCGCTCTGAGATTTACTAGAGACAAAGAAGCCAGGATAAATAAAATGGACTCTTAAAATAAATATTTAATCAACAGTTTATTTTAATTTGTTTTAAGTAGGTATTTATTAAGATCCTTAAGGTTTTTTTACACAACATAAATAATTACATTTTTATTGATACAAATGATACCTTATTAATAATATCGGTCAACAGTCAGAATCGCCCACTGAGGGACTAACCCATCCGTAATAGTTTCAGGATTGTAAGTCGCCGGAAAGTACAATTTACCAAAGTTGACAAACTTAAGTTTATATTTTGTATGTAATTGAACTATAATAATTATGAATTTGGAACAATTTTTATCTGTAATGGAAGTTTACACTTCAATACTTTTGCTTGTCTCTAACGCTCTAGGCGGTAATGCGTAGTTCCGGCTCTTAAAATACTTATGATCAACACCAAATTCTTAAAGAAGTCCTTTTCCGCATACGCCGCATCCCTTTGGAACCAATTTCCTATCCCTATCCAGAGAAGCCCTTCCTCGATGTCCTTTAAGTCCTACATAAAAAAGCATTTACTCTGTAGTAAGAACAGTGTATTGAATATAACGATATATTTATGTATCAAAAACAAGTATATACATACTTCCTTTCATATACATATATTATACATATATGTGAAATTGTACGATATTAATATAATATTGTCTGGAAGAGATTTTGTTAAGAAATAATAATAATCTCTTTATCAGATTTTGGTCCATATCATTTTTGTTAGTATATTATATTTGCTTAATCTTTGTTAGTAATATTTTTTTTATTTATTATTTATCTTACATGGATATTGTCCCAGTGCCTCCAGAGGGAGCTTTCCATTTTATATACCAATGTGCTGAGGAGGGTATTAGTGCTCGTAACTCTACTTTTTACAGAAGGGACCCGTTTACGAATGATTGCCTAAAAATCATCTACTCCTACCTCCGCTAACATCGTTGATGAATTGCAATGTCGAAGCCTCCCTAACACCGCCCTCAGCACTTTCTTATACTGGATATGCAGGGTGTTAAAGCTGCGCCTCGTAAAGACAAGAGGCTGCAGGTGTAAAAAGACTGAAAGCAGACTCGATATAAGGTTAACTTTACTTGTATTGTACAATGTGCAAATCTATGAGCCAACATGTTTTCTGAAAGCTCGAAGCCCACCTTTGTTAAGTTTTTTTTAGCTTCACGCTGTATCCCGCACACAGCAGGGTAGGCAGAGGGAACATAGTGTAAGACACTTCGTTCCCCACTTTCTGCCGAATTCTGGAGGCATTGGGTTTTAAGTGGCAGAACTCAACGCCGCGCTTTGCCTCGACACCAGAGCAAACAAAATGGAAATATAAATTTAAGTAAATATTTCATCTCTTCGAGTGGGGATCGAACCCACCACCAGTCGGTTTTACAGTCACACCTTGTGCCGCTGCGCCACGTCTGGCCTCTTGGCTTTGTTAAGTAATATTTACTAGTATTTTATAAATATTTCTCCATGTTCTGATTTGTGCAAAAAAAGTGAACATAAAATCTCGTTTCTTATCAAATTTTGTATTTTTTATAATTGTAGGCCCCCTGGAAATGAGAATGGAAATATATGTTTGGATTACACACCGAGTTTCATACAAAATGCATGAAAAACGATGCATAAACGCTTCTTTTCATCTTTTGATTGTGTTAGTTCAATTTGTCTGTACTCCAAGGTTCAGTAAACCTAGATATTTGATTTTAATTTTAGCATGATACCTCCACGCAATTTTAAGATATATAGTCCTGGCAGACGGACACACTTACAGACTGATGGATAAACAAATTATATTATAAGAATTCCGTTTTTTCTTTCAAGATACAGAACACATTTTTTTTTAGTTATGACAAATCAGCCAAAAAAGTGTGCAAAAGAATAATATCTCAGTCACGCCTCAATGTTAACACCTCCTCAGCACGCTATCGAACACTGACCCTACCTACCCTGGAACTTCTGTAGGTACCTTATTGTAGATTATTAAACATTTTTTTCTATATAACAGCATTTTTCCAATATATATTTACTCTTTTTGTAAAGTTTTGTACCATAGTCTTTTGGAATTTATTTAGTGGATACGCAGTTATATTTATAACTAAAGTTTAATAATTTGGTCACCAACAAACTAACTAAATTTTAACATTTTTAAAGTGTTATTCCACACTTAGGAAAGAAAAATACTTATTTAGAAAACGTATAAAAATTTGAACGTAGCGGGACTTGAACCCGCGCCTCCTGGAAACCGACCAGGCGCTCTGACCACTAAGCCATACGTTCTCATCAATTCATTTATACGCTTGTTACAACTTATTTATTGACAAAGATCAATTTGTATTTCAATACCGTAATCCTGATTCAGGAATCAGCTCACACTGAAACAATTATCGTACACATACGTAAAACAATTTACTATATTATTTGCTATCGAAATCGAAATGCATCGATAGTGGTACAATTCGAGAGAGATTATCCCCTATATGAAATTAGGGGCGCAAAAATGAAATGGCGGAATATTTTTCAGGCTTTTTAATCGCGGCTCTGAATGAAACAAGCTATTACCGCCCGTTTGCGGAGCCATTTATAAACCAAATATTTTGAAAAGATTGTCTAAAATGTTTAATTAAAAATTTAATATAATCCCCTTTTATATCACGAGAGTGAATATGTTTTATTATTCATTATTGAAAAAATGTTTTAAACATCAAGGTAATATAAATAAAGTCATTTACAATAAATTTTTACTTAAAGTCGTATATTTTACATTTCTGTTCTGTTCTTTGATTATAGCGTTCCGAAAGTACCAGTTGAGCACGAATCACTTTGCCTATGTCACGTTGTATGGAGAAGACACGAAGGAGGTTGTAAGGCAAAAAAAAGATAATGTTATACAATAAAAGAATGTATGTTAAAAAGAGATGCAGTTATCATAAAAATTACCTTTACCTATACGAAGTAAAATTAAAATCAATATGTACATTATTGAGGCCAGTCGTGGCGCAGCGGCACAAAGTGTGACTGTAAACCCGACTGGTTGTGAGTTCGATCCCCACTCGAGGAGATAAAATTTGTACTTAAATTTATATTTCCATTTCTTCGTTCTGGTGTCGAGGCAAAGCGCCGCGTTGAGTTCTGCCACTCAACACGCAATGCCTCCAGAATTCGGCAGAAAGTGGGGAACGGAGTGTCTTAACACTAGGACCCCTCTGCCTACCCTGCTGTGTGCGGGATACAGCGTGAAGCTGAAAAAAAATGTACATTATTTACATAACATAGAGAATTAGTAACAGGTTTTATATTTACAAATTAATAATCTAAACGTTTTGACACGTCAAAAATAGCATGACGAAAAACATTTTCTTTCCCATAATTCAGACAAAACATCAATATGCAGAATATTGAGAATTATGGATGCTTTTAGCGAAGTTGTTCATTAGAAGAAGTTAATCAAAGCGGTAGGACATACCCGTAGCGCACCTTTTTTCATTATAAACAGTAAAACTGAGAGATTTGCAGTTTCGATTCCAATATTGCTTATATTGCAAAATAATGGATAGTTCAAAACAAGCTGAGTTTATGCTAGCAACGAAATATTGTGTTAGAATTTGAACAACAGTGTTAATCAAGTTGATACCTATTTACATTCCGTTTCGATTCGTTACAAATAGGAGTAATGTATGTTATGTTATAACAATTAAGCAACATGAAATAAAACTTTTAACTTCTTAGTATTTCCTTAGTCAAAGCAAGTAAAAAGGTTAGAAAATTCATTGAGTTCTGCCACTCAAGAAGCAATGTCTCGAATGGGAAAACGAAGAGCGGAATTTCTTGACACTACGTTCTCTGCCCACCCTGCATGTGGGATACAGCGTGAAGCTAAAAAAGCTTTGAAAGCCTAATGATATAGTATACGTACGTAAATATAATATATTCCATATAATATATTACAAATACACAAGATTTATTAATTGTAATATTTTTTTCAATATTTTACTTTTAGATGAACATTCTTAAAGGTCGATACGGAGAGGATTATCCTTTAAATCCGGATTACGTGACACCCGCAATGTTTGCGGAGACGCTCCAGGCAAATATTTACTTATCATGTATTTAAATTTTACATTTTAATACAGCTTCCACGTATATATATATTTCAATAATAAATATACTATATTTTTAGAGATACATTTTGTTTCTAGGCTAGTCGTGGCGCAGCGGCACGAAATGTGACTGTAAAACCGACTGGTTGTGGGTTCGATCCCCACTCGAGGAGATGAAATATTTACTTAAATTTATATTTCTATTTCTTCGCTCTGGTAAGCGCGGCGTTGAGTTCTGCCACTCAACACGCAATGCCTCCAGAATTCGGCAGAAAGTTGGAAACGGAGTGTCTTAACATTAGGTTCCCTCTGCCTACCCTGCTGTGTGCGGGATGAAGCGTGAAGCTGATTTATTTTTATTTTATTTTGTTTCTATAACGGTCCGTTGTCTGACTTTACTTGTGGAGTTGCTTTGTTTTACCAAGCATGGAAAGTAGAATTTACTTAAATACTTATATTCATTTCGCTGAATGGTGATCGAATCACAAAAACATAGTCACGTCAATTATACCGCGACGTTTTGGATTCAAATGTAACCTGGTAAAAATACATATAAAAAATATTTTCTTAGCGCAGTATTGAGTTTCATAGTCCAAGAAGTCAAATATCCGTAGAAAGCAATAATTCACAAATAAAAAAAATTATAATGTATGATCGTATAAAATCTGAAATCATCTTACTTTCTTGGTATTTATTATCTGTGGGTGATGGAACTTATAACTAAAGGCGACAGCCTTTTATCTAAGTATTTAGACAAAACACCCACATTATAAAGAACTCGCTAGTGAAATTTCCGTCTACAACACTAGTACAGTCAAGCTCATTGAAACCGATCCAAAATTTCAAGAATAGAAATGTTTATTATTTCCAATATATTACGTAAATCATGATTACATTATACACAAATGAACACTGTTTAAAAAAAATCAAAAATCAGCTTCATGCCGTATCTCGCATACAGCAGGATAGGCAGAGAGAACCTAGTGTTAATACACTCCGTTCCCCACTTTTCGCTGAATTCTGGAGGCATTGCGTGTTGAGTGTTGAGGCATTGCGCGTTGAACCCATCGTTGCCTCGACACCAGAGCGAAGTCTCGTTCGAATTGGCCGCTTTTGGGGATCGAACCCACAACCAGTCGCCTATACAATCACACTGTATGCCCCTGCGCCACGACCTCACCAATATGATACCTATTGTTTATATAATATAAAATGTATACTAAAATAAAATAAAAACTCAACTCCACAGGGAGACCCAACAGTAACGGAAATACAAAGAAATCGTAAGCTCCGCGTTAATGGCTTTCGAGCTGATAAACTGGACAGTGATCGTGGAACTTTTAACGATCGCCCAAATTACTAGCCGTAACTGCGATTTAACAGACGATATGAACATGTACAAGTGTTTCATTTGTAAGCAATGAATTTTCAGAATTGTTATGGCTAACTAGAAGGGTAGGCAGAGGGAACTTAGTGTTAAGAAACTCCATTTTCCACTTTCGGCCTAATTATTCGAGACATTGATTGTTGAGTGCCGGAACTCAACGCCGGACTTTTTGCATCAGCCAGAGCGAAGAAAGGAAAATATTAATAAATAATAATTAATTCTTCCGCGTATGGATCGAATCCACAACTGTCACGTTCCTCATCCTTGTTGGCGGACCTTGGTCCAGCGCCACGAAGGCGAGACGGTAAATTATTGATTATATTCCTAAGATTATGCTAAGATATTTAAAATATTAATATACATAACGACATTTTAGCTTCCCCGTTATTAGAACAAGCATAATTTATAAGTATTAAACCGATTATAAATACCTATGTAATATCTAGATTATATTATTAATTGGTATATCAATTCCAAACATCGAATATAAATGAGTATATCTCAAAAACTATTGCATCGATTATAATTGAACTTGAAGTATTCGCTAAGTTGGAATACTTACTTATATCTGATTTTAAACAAATAAAAGTTAATCTCGACGTCATACATTTATTTTACAAAGAATTCGTTTACCTACCAACTTACATACACTTATGGAATTTGGCACAAGTAACTAAAAAGATCACCTCACTCTCATATTATATTATTATAAGAAGTCCTAACAATATCACATATAATTATCAAATCGATAATCTCCTTTTTTTAAAAGTTAGTTAAAAATAAACAACATAATCTCTATAATATTTGAGGCCAGTCGTGGCGCAGCGGCACGAAGTGTGTGTGGGTTGTGGGTTCGATCCCCACTCGAGGAGATGAAATATTTACTTAAATTTATATTTCCATTTCTTCGCTCTGGTGTCGAGGTTAAGCGCGGCGTTGAGTTCTGCCACTCAACACGCAATGCCTCCAGAATTCGGCAGAAAGTGGGGAACGGAGTGTCTTAACACTAGGTTCCCTCTGGCTGCCCTGCTGTGTGCGGGATACAGCGTGAAGCTGATTTTATCTCTATAACAGCAATATGAAAATTATATTTAAAAACTATTATACATACAATATATTAGTAAACGCTCTACGTGAAACTTCATTTTGCGAATTCTCATCTGGCCGAAGCGCTAACACGCTACAATTTTTCACGTTTTACTGCATTTTTTATAGTATAATATCCATAATGAAACTCGTAACTACGCGCCCCGCAAAGTGCTTGACGCCTCGCGTGTCGAGATGATAAAATTAATTTCAAAACCACATTTTAAATCTATCACAACAACTTATATTAAATTTTAAATAAATATTTTGAATATCTTCTGCTATATACGACGAATTTATTTATTAGAGGCCAGTCGTAGCGAGGTTGTGGATTCGATTACCACTCGATGAATTCAAATATTTATTATTTTTATTTCTTTGATTTGGTGTCAAAGTAAAGTGCGGGGTTGAATTCCGCCACTCAACACGCAATGCCTCCAGAATTCGGTGGAAAGTGAATAACGGAGTGTCTTAACACAAGGGCCCTTGTACCTTCCCCGCTACAGCATACAGCGTGAAGAGGTAAAAAATATTTATTAACATGTATGATTTACAGTTATTGTAGCATACTTAACATAGTAGATACTTAATTAACAAATATAATTTATCTTGTTTGTGTCATATATGATGCATAGTCTAAATATAATTCCATTTATAGATATTATTGCATGTGTGAGCAGCGCATTGGCACAAGAGTGAGTGTAAACGCGACAGGTTGTGGGTTCGATCCCCACTCAAATGAAATATTTAATATTTTAATTTCTTCGTCTTCGCTCTGGTCCCGAGGCAAAGCGCAACCTTGACTTCCGCCACAAGCTGATTTATTTATTTATTTTTTTATATTTCTGTTTCTTCGCTCTGGTGTCGAGGCAAAGAGCGTCGTTGAGATCCACCACTCAACACGCAATTCCTCCAGAATCTGGCGGAAAGTGGGGAACGGAGTGTCGTAACACTAGGTTCCCTCTGCCTACTCTGCTGTGTACGGGATACAGCGTGAAGCTGGTGACATATTTCAAACAAATTTATCACATGCGTTTACAATCAATCTAAAATAAAGTAACCAGTAAAGGAACCACTATCCCAGTAACAGCACTTAAGATGAAGCAATTATTAGTTGAGGCTAGTTTTATTAAGAAACTTTTTAGGATTGTTCCGAACACTAATTAGGGAAGTTACGAACGCGGTGGAATCGATTTTATGCCAATTACTTCACGGAAATCAAAATACACTGTTCCACTGTACCAAGTTGTTTTAACATTTGCTTTAGTGCTTAAATACGTGGATTACCAATTAGAAGCTAGAATTTATTTTAAGATAGTTTATATTACCTATGACAATTTTATTTACATTACGAACATAATGGAAAGGAAGGCAGAGTTACTTTTGGAACCTAGTGTTAAAAGAGTCCGTTGCCATTAACACACTTCCGTTCCCCACTTTCCGCTAAATTCTAGAGGCATTGCGTATTCAGTAGCGGAACTCAACACCAATTTTAAAATATCAAAAATAACAACTTGGGAACGGAGAAAAAGTAGTTTTAGATCCTTAATAGATATAAATAGTCCACAGTACTACGAAAATAAAATATTTTTTCATTTTAATTAGGTCTAAGTATTTTAAGATATTTATTAGTGCATATAATTACAGAAGAAATAAAGAAAATATCAGTTGATTACTAAGAAAACAAAATGAAATCCATTTTGAATTGATTAAAATCATATTTTAAATGACAGATGTGACAGGTGATTGACATTGACACATTGTCTATTGTCTGATGATTTTTGTTCTGTTCTTTTATTATAGCCTTTCGAGCGTGCCAGTTGAGCACAAAAACGACTTTTGCATTTTCCGCATTGTTGTCTAATATTCCACACTAAAAATAATAAACATTAGTGGTTGATTTGACAGAAATTGTGTTGGTAATTTAACCTCACTTTTACAAAATCTCTAATGACTCAGCTCAGATTGCCAATACTAAAAGAATTTTCAGGGAAGGAATGATGTACCTGAATCTATTATACTATACCATTTTCATCTCACTACATTCTGGGCCCAAAAAATATATGTCATATACATGCAGTCTATATGCAGTCCTCTTTTTTCCTAATTTAACTACTTTTTGATTTATTCTACTTTTTAGATAAAACAATTAATTACTAAAGAAATATTTTATAGTTTTCACATTTAAGTAATTTTATGAGGCCGGTCGCGGCGCAGGGGCTCAAAGTGCGACTGTATACGTGATTGGTTCGGTGGGGAATCGAGAAAATTATATATTTAAGTTCCGTGACTCAACACAGTATGCCTCCAGGACTTGACGAAAAGTAAAGAACGGAATTAACACCAATTTCCCTCTGCCTATCCTGCTATGTGCAGGATACAGCGTGAAGCTGATTTATTTTTAATTTATTTAAAGTAACTTTACTGATAGATGTTAGTCACACATACATGCCTACTACCGTGTCCTATTTAAACGAAGGTCAGGTCACATTAAATCGAGGCCCAGCTTGTATACGTTTAATTGAAACGTAGACGTTTCTCTGATCCCTCTTCAGATGTAATATTAATTTGTACTTTTTTTATAACTTTATAACACACATTCCCCTTTTCTAAAATAATTTATGTATTTTAATTGTTTTTCTAGCTATATAATAATACGCGACAACTGAAAAGCGCGACTTGTATAAAGGTTTGTTTTGCAGCTTCACGCTTATTTGCGCATTACAGAGTGAAATAGGGCAACCCAATGTTAAATCATTACATTATCCGCTTTTCACCCAAATTAGCAAATATCGCGTGTTAAGTAACGGAATTAAACACCGCGCTTTGTCCGTGTACCTCTATCACTTCCCCAATTGAAGGTCGAACCCGCAACAACTACGTTTCAATTCAATCAGACGCTGGAACAGTGTGCTACCACAGCCTTAATATAATATTATTAGAAATAATTATCACAATAAACGTTAAATAATTAAACAAATTTAAATATTTCGATATATTTTGTTGTAGTTAAGTAATGAGCTCTCGACCAAAACCAACAACGCTTACAATACTAATGCGTAACATTAATACATTACGTACAATAAAACATTATTCCAATTAATTTTAATTAAATTATGCATAAAGAGACGCACATACGAGTACGTTATATAAATAGGTAACGATGTGTCAGGCCAGTCGTGGCGCAGCGGCACGAAGTGTGACTATAAGATCGACTGGTTGTGGGTTCGATCCGCACTCGAGGAGATGAAATATTTACTTTAATTTATATTTCCATTTCTTCGCTCTGGTGTCGAGGCTAAGCGCGGCGTTGAGTTCTGCCACTCAACACGCAATGCCTTCAGAATTCGGCAGAAAGTGGGGACGGAGTGTCTTAACACTAGGTTCCCTCGGCCTACCCTGCTGTGTGCGGGATACAGCGTGAAGCTGATGTGTATTTATTGAATTATCTTCGCTAGAGTTTAAAAATATCAAATTCCATTTCATCGGTTGTTGTCGGAGTGTAAACTAGCTAACAGCCTGTTAAGCAAATTATCAAGTGAGGCAAAAAATGTCTTGATTATTTACCTACGTATTATCAGAACATTAAATAATTAAATAAATATAATATATGATTTATTTTTTTTATTTGTAGTCTCTACTATTTGAAATAAAGGTCAATTTTGTATGTTTTTACACTTTCGAATGGTATAAAAAAGTGAAATAAAGAAAAAAACAAAACGGATTTAGTAGGTTTACACTCTAAGCCGACGACATAAATTACATTTATAATAGCCTACATTTCAAATATAAATTTTAATCATTTATGTACTAAGATTAAGCTTATTATAAGATAAATTATTTTGTAATACAATCGAGTTTTCATCTCGCGAAATGGTTTTGTGTTATTAGCATCTAAAATATATATAAAGTACCATACAAACATCAAAAAAAAAACTAATCCTCACAACCAAGTGTATAAGGCTAATAATTTATATTTTTTTTAAATTATTATCACTATCGTGGCGCAATTTAAAATTGTCTTAGTTCAGACGCAACACTCGATTTTTACACTTCTTTATGATATAAGATAGATGAAATTAATATGTAAGAAAGATCCGTATTTATAAACTACTCTTAAGTCTGAAATCGATGTGGAGATGCCGTTTTCATTCATAATTATATATTTATGAATGAAAACGGGATCTCAAGATCGATCTTAGATTTGAGAGCGATTTATAAATACAGGCCTACAACATGAAATCAATAAAATACGCACACTTCGCGACGCTAAAGCTGAGCTTTGCATTTGTGTGCTTGATTATAAAAGTAGAACCAGAAATTAACTTTTAAAATTACGTTAAATTAAAAAAAAAA
This sequence comes from Heliconius hermathena, assembly GCA_013403705.1. Classification (NCBI taxonomy): domain Eukaryota; kingdom Metazoa; phylum Arthropoda; class Insecta; order Lepidoptera; family Nymphalidae; genus Heliconius; species Heliconius hermathena. The sequence goes on from JAAIXJ010000169.1 coordinate 578,308, forward strand.
TATATATAGTTAACTTTAAAAAATAAACTATTATTATTATTAGATCAACAAAAAAACCACCATGAAAAAAATATATCTTGAATATGATTCTAATGTCAGACTTGTGTGATTTATCAATTTGATGTTAACATATCCTTTCTGCAGCTAATACTAAATTCTTTTCTCTATTTTAGTAAACATTGGTTAAAGTGTAATCGACTTACAATAAGTATATATGATATAGGATATTACACCCTCATAATTTTTACTCGAACTTTAAGTACAAATGAAATATTTATTTACATTTATATTTTCATTTCTTCGCTCTGCTGTCGAGGCAAAGCGCAGCGTTGAGTTCCGTCACTGGCGTATGTGACGTTTGAGTTAATAATGAATATTTCCGTTATGTCATCAAGAACAGCAGTGTGGCCACGATTTTGTTACTGCTTCATCCCATACATTTTTCTATTCTTGTACATTAATAGTGCCGACTTTATCTCTTTCACTTTTAATAAATCGAAAATAAAAATAAAATATTAAGAACTACATATACTCGTATGACATTGCTATCACATCATAAGAGGAACACAAAAGGTATAAGTTGTCAAAAAGCAGTATAAACCGGTTTAGGTCACATAATCATTTATGTGACCTAAACCGTTACATATACATTATATATGAACACTCACACAAATGCTAAGCTCAGCTGAGTCCTCGCGGGCTGTACTACGGATATATATGTATATCATTACAATGACTATTTATTTTTCCTAAACACATAACTAACTGAGGCCAGTCGTGGCGCAGGGGCACAAAGTGTGACTGTAAAATCAACTGGTTGTGGGTTTGATCCCCACTCGAGGAAATGGAATATTTATCTACATTTATACTTTCATTTCTTCGCTCTGGTATCGAGGCAAAGCGCGGCGTTGAGTTCCGTCACACAACACGCAATACCTCTAAAACGGCGGAAAGTGGGTAACGGAGTGTCTTAACACTAACTTCCCTTTGCCTACCATGCTGTGTGCGGGATTCAGCGTGAAGCAGATTTTTTTGACATAACTAAATATAATATTCGTTGCTTATTATACATAAGATACTTACTATAACTTGCTTAAGATGGTGAACACACAATAAATTTGTGGGTGAAAGGTCTTGCCCTGCAATTAGCAACACATCATTCAATGTCCGTCTTGAGTGCCACCCGTGGCGTAAAGGTGTTTATTATGTACATGGCGGCCTACGGTATATGTCACCACTCGTATAAATGACTAGCGTACATCTATTTATAGGTGACGTAAGCGTACCTTTGTTTACTATGGTGCCACTATGAGAATACATGTTTGAGCGACTTACTTAACAATAAAGAAATAACAAAAACAACGTATATAACGTTGTTTTTGTTATTTCTTTTTAGTTTTACTGTGTTTCTCACACAGAAGGAAAAGAGGAAGAAGAGGGAAGGCAGAGGGAACTTGGGAACCTAGTGTTAAGACACTCCATTCCTATTAAGACATTTTCGTAGACTACTTTTCGTCGAATTCTGAAGGCATTGAGTTGCGTTGGGTAACGTAACTCAATGCCACGATTAAATATTTAATTTTGTCACACAGAAATCGAACCCGCAATCTGCAGCATTTACAGTTACACGGTTATAACACTGCGCCACAATTGATCTCAATTACAACATATAATAATTATTATAACAAAGAAATGAGGCCAGGCGTGGCGTAAGGACACAAAGTGTGACTTATATAACCGACTGGTTGTGGGTTCAATCCCCACTCGAGGAGATGAATTATTTACTTAAATTTATATTTCCATTTCTTCGCTCTGGTGTCGAAGGCAAGCCGCGGCGTTGAGTTCTGCTACTCAGCACGCAATGCCTCCAGAATGCGGTAGAAAGTGGGAAACGGAGTGTCTTAACACTAGGTTCCCCTCTGCCTACCCTGCTGTGAGCAGGATACAGCTTTAAGCTGATTTATTATAACAAAAAAAAAACTTATTAGTGTTGATTTTTACTGACTTTTTACATAATTATGTCTCCTTTTAAACGTAAATATTAATTTGAATAACCTTGAATATGGAGATTACTGCATAAACTTTGATATGTATGATATTTCTTGATTAATACGACCTACTTTTTCTTAACGCGTACAAAGTCACGGATTTTTCTGGTTTTTTCATAATAAGGTAGTTTTCAATAGAAACTAGGCCATTTTCATAAAGAAAAGAGTACGGCAAATATCTTAAATTAGGCTAATTAGATGAAATGGAATAATCAAATCTAGTCAAAAGAGAGATGGAGTGCCTAATTAGTGCTTTAATCTCAAGAATAGGAATCTATTATGCTATTCACTAAATATTCTTTAGGGCACTCAGCAAGCGTTATGGTTGTGACACAAGTAAAGATATTATTAATTTGATAGTTAAAAATACAGAATGTAGATCTGGTTGAAACTGAAACCGATAATTAGACGTTCAATTCCCACTCGCTATAGATAAAGCGAATTGTGGATTTACTACACGCAATCCTCCGAAATATTCGGCGGATAGTGGTAAACGGAGTGACCTAACACTACGTTCTACATGCCCTGCTATATGCGAAAAAAAAGTAAAGCAAAATTCATAAATAATTGTTTAATAATTGATTTTGATTAGTATGAAACTAATCAAAATCAGCTTTACGCTGTATCCCGCACACAGCGGGGTAAGCAGAGGGAACCTAGTGTTAAGACACTCCGTTCCCCACTTTCCGCCGAATTCTGCAGGCATTGTGTGTTGTGTGGCAGAACTAACCTCGACACCAGAGCGAAGAAATGGAAATACAAATTTAAGTAAATATTTCATCTCCTCGAGTGGGGATCGAACCCACAACCGGTCGATTTTACAGTCACACCTCGTTCAATTCATACTATAGCGGCAAAAATATAAATAATCTAAGTGGTTAGTAGGTATTAACAGCGAGAAATACATATAAAACTTTTCTATTTCGTGTAGCTAAAGTAATTTAACTTGATAAAAGCTAGGTACTATTTGCTAAACTAGTGTGTTTACCGTGCCGTGTGGTACTAATAAAATATTCATTTATTCGCATTGTGAACTTTTCATTTAGATATAATTTACGCTATTTCACAAATTAGAAAAGTTTTAAACGGTTTATTTAGGAATAAGCAAAGAAATAATAGAAGCCATTGTTAAAAAATCACTCAAAATTATTACTTACTAAAATTTACAATAATTGGTTTTTTTTATTTCAGGAACTCCTTATAAGTAATTGTTTTATTTATTTCCTAATTTATTTTAAATTTGAAATTTAAAAATAATAATATGTATGTAGATAAGACTGGCTTTTTCTTCACTAGGAAAACTTCTACTTAAAAGTTCAACTAAGAAAAGTTAGTTTGTAACGAGCAGAATTAAATTGTTCTCAGAAATAGTTAATATAAAGATAAAGTTAAAAAGTACTTTAAACTTGCTAGCGTAGCCATTTAATGCATACACATGCATATACATATGTTTTTTTTTCAGCTTCACGCTTTATCCCGCATGCAGCGAGATAGGCAGAGGGAACCTAGTGTTAAGATTCTCCGCTCCCCGTTTCCTCCGAATTCTGAATGCATTGTGTTTTGAGTGACGGAACTCAATGCAGCGCTTCGACTCAACACCTGAGCAAAGAAATAAAAATATTAAATAAGTTTTTAATTTTTCTGGAGTGGGAATCGATCCTGATCCGAAACCTGTCGCGTTTACAGTCACACACTTGGGCCAATGCACCACCATATACATATGTACGTTATTTATATTATAAGTACAGAACCAATAAAATATTATGGAGGTTATATAACCTGTTTCAAGTTGTTATTTAAACAGTCTTATTATATTACACTACTAAGTAAAACTTTTACTTATTATACTATTATCAGTTTGAACTAATATTGAAGTAGCGGTTGTGGAACACAGACATTTTTGAGTACCTCAAAATGAAAGATTACTTTATTTTGAAAAAAATCTGCAAAAATATCTTTTTAGTAGGAACAGGTAATTTTTGGTACGAAGAGCGTGAAATAGGAAACGATGATGATATTCTTTATAAAATATTAAATTATATTATATTTTTGATGTACGGTTTAATGACTTTATTCGAAATAATGGCTGCCCTAATTGGTGATTTTCCCGAAGACGAGAAAAGCGATTCAGTGACATTCGCAGTCAGCCATACCATTGTAATGATAAAAATATTCTCAGTTATATGGAATAAAAAATTAATAAAAAAACTAATTCAGGATCTGATAAGCGTTTGTGAGATACACGAGGAGGAATATTTGATGAAGGAAAAATACAACATTATGAAGATCAATGTTGTCGCTTATTTTATAACCGTTTATGGCTCAGCAGCATGTTTCGTATTTGAAGGTCTAAGAAAAATGTTCGGAGGTAAATGATATTTCTTAGTTTTATACATGTCACACTTTGTGCCTCTGCGCCACGACTGGCCTCTCAAAATATTTATTTAAATTCATATTTTCATTTCTTCACTCTGGTGTTGAGGCAAATGCGCGGCGTTGAGTTCCGCCACTCAATACGCAATGCCTCCAGAACTCGGCGGAAAGCGGAAAGTGAGAAACGGAGTGGCTTAACTCTAGGTTCCCTCTGCCTACCCTGCTGTGTGCGGGATACAGCGTGAAGATAATTTTTTTATTTTTTGATTTGATAATGTTTTTCCAGGATCTCACTTCGTTACAGTTGTGACGTATTACCCATCTTTCGATGATAATTCATTGCTGGCAACTATTGCCAGAATATTTATGACAATTATACTATTTATGATGATGTTAACTATGATTATAAGCGTAGATAGCTTCGCTGTAGTCATCCTTATAATGTATAAATACAAATTTATAACGCTTAAAAACTATTTTGAAAACCTAAGACTGGAATTTGAAGCTTTCAATATTCAGGAAAATTGCTCCGGAGAGAAATTGTTGAAAGGCCTTATCGATGGCATTATTATGCACGAGAAACTTTTAAGGTAAAAATACATTTTTTTAATAAATTTAAAATATGTATTTAGATATTTTTGTTCTGTATATTGGCTAATCAGATATTTAGATAGTTTTTTAAACTTAAACTAAAATTCCTTCTTTTAAGTTTAGCGATTAACTATAAAAAAAAATAGTGTGCCTTTTTTACTTTTTCACTGTTACATATTTTTTAGCAAAGTAGCCATGTCGGTGACACTGAATCCAATAATCTAAGCCCGCGTGATTTTTTTTCTTTCTTTTTTATTTTTACATAACTTTTTTATCTTACACTTTATAATAGATTTTTGTAATAGAATTTCAAAAGACATTGACAAGGCATTTGGGACCGTAATGGCTTTACAACTATGTCAAAGTTCTGGATCAGCGGTATCACTTTTACTCCAGATAGCCGTAAGTAAATTTTGTTTTTAATGAAATCAAATAAACAATCATCACAGCAGGGTAGGCAGAGGTAACCTAGTGTTAAGACACTCCGTTCCCCACTTTCTACCGAATTCTGGAGGCATTGCGTGTTGAGCGGCAGCGCTCAACGCCGCGCTTAACCTCGACACCAGAGCGAAGAAATGGAAATATAAATTTAAGTAAATATTTCATCTCCTCGAGTGGGGACTCGAACCCACAACCAGTCGGTTTTACAGTCACACCTCGTGCCGCTGCGCCACGACTGGCCTCTAATTTTTAATGTCAATCATACTAAAATGTACAATGTCATGTTTTCCCTTTCATAGATGATGATGATACAAACAAATTTATATAGCTTTCAGATCAGCTCACACCTGTAGCGGCCATGAAAATATTATTCTTCGTTATTGCCTTGTTTTTCTTACTAGGATTATTTCTTTGCAATGCAGGAGAAATAACTTATCAGGTAAATAATTATTAATTCTGGAGGCATTGCGTGCTGAGTGGCAGAATTCAACGCCACGCTTTACCCCGACACTAGGTGAAAATATTAAATATTTCATTTCCTCTAGTGGAAATCGAACTCACAACCTGTCGCGTTTATACGCTTATGAACCTGCGCCCGAACTGACTGCAAAGTTTTATTTATTTTTTGTGTATATTTAAAAATAACGTTAATAAGTTTCAAAAAATATCACTGTCCTTCATCATTAAAATTAAAAACTCTGTCTGCTATCTAAAACATATCCGATTGTGAGAATATATATTTTTTCTTCATCACAACCACACTTATAATCTATAATCTACATCCATAATATGTGATAAATGAAGTTTTACGATTCGATGACAGGCATCCTTGCTTTCGGATTCAATTTTCTACTGCGGCTGGCACTTATGTCCATCTCAATTTCCACAACGACGTAATCTCGGGCGGCTGGTGCTCCAAGCCTGCGCCCAGGCTCAGCGCCCACTCGTCATGAAGGCGTTTAAAATGCTAGAACTCACTTACGGAACGTTTCTTTTGGTATGGATATTATTAAGGCTAATTTTATTTACACAATATATGTATATCTTGAGGCCGTCGTGGCGCAGGAGCCAGAGTGTGGTTGTAAGTGTAACGCGACGGTTATGGGTTCGATCACCACTCTAGGTAAATTATTATTTATTAATATTTTCATTTCTTCGCTATGGCATCAAAGCAAAAATAGCCCAACTTTGAGTTCCGACACTCAACGCGCAATACCTCGAAAAATTCGCCGGAAAGTAGGGAACGGAGTGTTCTAACACTAGGCTGTCCCTGCCTACCCTACAGTGTACGGCGTCAAGCTGATTTTTATTTTTAGTATACCTTACATATTATATATTTTTCCAGGTGATAAGAGGAACTTACTCAGTTTTTGCCTTATTTTATGCACAAAATCAATAGGTTCAGTTTTTTAAATAAGGATATATTTAAAGTCGACATCACGCAGCATATTCAAGTGGGGTGGATATTTATAGCTGTGTCAATTCACAAAAACGCAACCTCAAGCTTTGCATTAACGCTTAATAGATTATTTAGTTACTGCGAAAGAATAGTTATTATAACTAGAAAATACTACTACTGTATTGTATAATATTCTATTAAATATTGTTTTTAAATAAGAATTAAAATAGCATTCGTCATTTAATATATACTGTTGCGTCCAAGCTTGTCTATTAAAATATGTTTTTTTTTAATATCATAGCATTAGTATTAGGTAGAGGGATCCTGGGAATCTAATGTCAAGACACTCCGATCCCATTAAGACCCTTCCCCTCTCCACTTTCCACCGAATTCTGGAGCCATTGCGTGTTGAGTGGCAGAACTCAACGCCGATGTAAAAGATGCTTAGGAGAAATTATATAAGACATACTTACCTGTTATACCAATACTGGAGTACATTTTTATTTAACAATAAAGAATTTGAGTACGTAAGCGTGTACACAGGTCACGCACTATCCTGTATAAAGTGAGATCGCCGATCCCGATAACTCACAACAGCTTATCAACTTAGGATTTCTGTACCACATGCAAATACTGAATATTTCAATATAACGCATTGCGTGTTTGCAATAGGCTGCTTCATGAATAAATGATTTTCTAACCTAAGAGGTATGATGTACGCGAACAGAATGATTTCATTTCACGTTATGTTTAGGTACGGAACCCGAAGGGATGCTTTTTAGATAAAAGTGGCAATGTAAAATTATTTTCCCACTCGAGGAATATTTGCCCCATATTTAATGAGAATAAAGAGGAGAATAGTAAGCAGCTAATATTTTATTTAAAAAATGCCTTTACTTAGAAAGTTTTATTTTTTATTGTTATGGTACCGTCGGTTGTGGGTATAGGAAAGTATTTTTTTACTAATTTTTAGTAATTAAGATTATTAGTTCCTACTAGTCTACTGTCAACAGAAGACTATTAATAAAGACGTTTCCGATTTTATTAATATACTTTTGAGTTAATTTTTTTACGAAAATCAACATCTCTCTAAATCAAGTTCACAACAAAAACAAAAGTTAAGTTTTTTAAATAAAAACAAATTCCTTATATTTTTCTTATATCAGTGGTTGTTAATCACAAAAGGAAAAAAACTGAACCTTTATAGAATCACCTTGTCGACCGTCAGTCTTTAGAGGTATCAAACTAAAACTAATATCAAATGTCGGAAAAAATCTAGTTTCTAAGTGAAGTGAAATGCATTTTTCTGAAATGTACACCGCGCGTAATCTAAACCTATGCGGTACTTCCCGTGGACCAACAGTTATGTTTCGCACGAAGTGAGAACATAAATAACACAAAAAAGAAAATTTTTGGCAATGAACTTTGACAGAGACAATGGACTCCAAGTCAAAATTATTATATATTAAAAAACCGCTTCACGCTGTATACCGTACACAGCAGGGCAGGCAGAAGGAACCCAGTGTTAAGACACTCTGTTCCCCATTTGCGTGTTGAGCGGCGGAACTCAACGCCGCGCTTTGGCTCGACACCAGAACGATAAAATGAAAATATAAATTTAAATAAATATTTCATTTCCTTCCATAAATTACATTATGTAATTTATCTCATTTATCTTCAAGAAGACTTGCAAGATATTATATTTGAGGTAAGATTGACATTTAATCTTCAAAATATATTTTCCACTACCAAGGTTGTTGCGATTTTTTTTATAGAATCGAATTTAGATATAAATATAATATATAAATGTTACTTTGATGTCAACTCAATCTACTTTGAGCGAATAGGCTCATGAAAGGCTCTTACGATCGATCCGTTTTTAGGGTTCTGTACCTTTTTAAGGAAAAAAGGAACCCTACAAAGATCGCTTTGTTGTCTGTCTGTTTGTCTGTCTGTCTGTCAAGACCCTCTATCTCACATTTGAAGACTAGTTCAAACCATATACTTAGATCTACGGCTCTACGATTTTCTGATAAAAAAAACATATTTATTTATTTACTTAGAAAAAAGATATGATCATTTATATCGCACGCACTACCAAGAGAGAATTATAATTCCGAATAACCTTGAATTATGAAATTTGGCAGCTAACATCTACAGGTAGTACTAGTTCGGGAAAAAATCTAAAAACCTATACCTTTGTGGTTAAAGTTCAAGTGAGGTATTAAATAAAAGGGCTCTAGCTAAGCTAAGCGTCAATTTCAAAGAAAGCTTAAGACCTACAGTTTTTACGGAACCCTCGATGGGTGAGGCCGACTCGCCTTTATCCGGTTTTTTCTTTGAATAAAAGCACTTGTAGGTATTGAGTGCAGAATTTCATGTAAGTATTACAAATTAATTGATTTCTTTGATTGTGATTTAAACTCATAATAATAACGTATTTATTACTGACCAGTAGTTATTACTACGGCAAAACAGCGTATTTAACTCACAGTTTTCTACATTGTAAAAAGTTTCTGTGACCTTTGATATCCATAAGCGCACCCGTAAATATAATTCTTATAAAGTGTAATATAAACAAAAATTATACTATATGTCTATAAAATACAGTTAAGACAAATTAAAAAATTATTATGGAGACTGAAGTGTGTAGGGTTACAAGTAATATTAACTTAGTAGTAAGAATAGGGAGGGCCAGGTGACCCATGGCCACCCCAGAAATTTTACTAACAAAAAAATTGCCCGAAAGATTTAAAAAAAGAACCTTCACACGAATATATCTGTTCAAAGCTTAAGTTCAGGCCGCTCTCTAGATACGCCTATGTTTATAATTAACTTAATTAAATAACTGAGTCAATCCTTAAAGATTTGATTAAGGATGAGTGAACTATATATTATTTGTATCATTTAGCTAATTTACTTATTTAAGAAAAATATTAAACAAACAAACACTTTAAATCATCTAAAGATGTAAAAAAATCGCAATAACACGTTTCGAGTTCTACGAGCGCTTCGAAAATAGCTAACTTTGGGCAAACATAACGAAAATTAAAGTTTTCTTAAGCCAGTAACACAGTTCAAAACTAAAACTTAACTGGCAGTCTAGCACAGGTAGCGGTAATTGCTCCAGTAAATACAGTGCAGAGTGCTGTATACAACAAGAGTTATGATTAAACTTCCGCCCGTTGACATATGGGTAAAGCAATGGGTGCCACATGTTGTGTACGCCCGACCGACCGACCCTGTATAACTTCTATGGTTGTCGTTTGCAAAATTTATTGAAATTATTGAAAATATGCAAAAGAAAATATATTTCTTTATATTTTTATATGCATTATTTAAATTATATATTGAGGCCAGTCGTGGCGCAGCGGCACGAGGTGTGACTGTAAAACCGACTGGTTGTGGGTTCGATCCCCACTCGAGGAGATGAAATATTTACTTAAATTTATATTTCCATTTCTTCGCTCTGGTGTCGAGGTTAAGCGCGGCGTTGAGTTCTGCCACTCAACACGCAATGCCTCCAGAATTCGGCAGAAAGTGGGGAACGGAGTGTCTTAACACTAGGTTCCCTCTGCCTACCCTGCTGTGTGCGGGATACAGCGTGAAGCTGATTTATTTATTTTATTTATTATTTAAATTATCCAATTATACAAAATATATATAATGTTTAAAATGTAGATTAAACCTATAGCAGGGTAGGCAGAGGGAATTTAGTCTTAAAACTATTAAGACTCTCCGTATCCAACTTTCTACACAACTTTCGAGATATTGCCTGTTAAGTCACGCTTTGAAATGTGCAAGTGAAATAGAACCCAAAACCATCGCGTATACAGTCAGACGCTGTGCCGCTGCGCTATTACTGTTCCAAAATTAAATTGTATTCAGTATATCTTTAATTAATTCTTTAATCTGAGTCATGGCGAAGGGGCACAAAGTGTGACTGTAAAATCGAGTGGTTGTGAGTTCAATCGAGTGGGGACTCGAGGAAATGAAATATTTATTTAAATTAATATTTTTATTACTTCGCTCTGCTGTCCAGATAAAATGCGGCGTTAAGTTCCGCCACTCAACACGAGACTCCAGAATTCGGCGGAAAGTGGAGAACGGAGTGTTTTAACACTAGGTTCCCTCTTCCTACCCTGCTGTGTGCGGGATACAGCGTGAAGCTGATATCTTTAATCTAAATAATAAATCTAAATAAAATTGTAATATGTCGATACAAAATATCTTGAGATAAACACTATTCCGTGACAACACAACATAACCAGCGAAGTAAGTTTGTAGATTCGAAAAGAAACCCAATATCGTGAATAAGTTAGAAGAAAAATGTGGTTTGAACAAATTTTTTGAGGCACCATTTCACCTGAAACTTTTTCTTTTAGAGAGGTTTTATCTTAAAAGCAAAAGCGGTAACCTTTTTCAGGACGTCTGACATAAGTTTAACAAAGTACGGAAAAAGTCGTCGTTCCAATCTTATGAACTGGCACTGTAGTATTTTAGTGGAAATAATGTTTATGTTCTTGGGAATATATTGTTTCAATATATGGCAACCCCGAGCGTAAAAACAAAATATGAGTAAATAAGGAAAACTATTATTCTGTCTCTTCTTTGTTCGGAAGATTTTATAGAATAATTACTCAACAATTTTTAATAGCTTGCAGCTAATAAATTTTGTTTTACAAAGCTGATAAAAAAAATTCTTATTCATTCAACGTATGAGGCCAGTCGTAGCGCAGGGGGTGTGACTGTAAAACCGACTGGTTGTGGGTTCGATTGCCACTCGAGGAGATGAAATATTTACTTAAATTTATATTTACATTTCTTCGCTCTCGTGTCGAGGCTAAGCGCGGCGTTGAGTTCTGCCACTCAACACGCAATACTTCCAGAATTCGGCAGAAAGTGGGGAACGGAGTGTCTCAACACTAGGTTTCCTCTGCCTACCCCGCTGTGTGCGGGATACAGCGTGAAGCTGATTTATTTATTTATTCATTCAACGTATACCTGAGTACGCAAAAGGAACCTAGTGTTAAGACACTCCGTCTCCCACCAAATATTCAAAGCACAAAAAACTCTATATAAAAAGAAACAAACAGAATCATTTAATTACTATAGCACTGTTACATGCAAGTGGTTCCGTATAGCTTTAATTAGGCATATCATTTAACGTTTGCGGGTACGAGGGCGAGTACGATGCGGCAACCGGTGCTCCACTGTTTTTAGGTTAAGAGTAATTTAAACATACTTTATGTGAATGTGATATTTACATAGCCATGAGAATATAATAAGTGGTATATACGCAGAACAGTGGAATGGAACGGAAATGTAGATGAAAATTTAACAATGTGTTCTCTTACAATACATGCTTTGAAACATGGTTATGTGTAATAGTAATTTGAATCACGAGAGGCCAGTCGTGGCGCAGTGGCACGAAGTGTTACTGTAAATTCGACTAGTTGTGGGTTCGATCCCCACTCGAGGAGATGAAATATTTACTTACTTACATTAATATTTTCATTTCTTCGCTCTGGTGTCGAGGTAAAGCGCGGCGTTGATTTCCGCCACACGACACGCAATACCTCCAGAATTCAGCGGAAAGTGGGAAACGGAGTGCTATCCTGCTGTGTGCGGGACACAGCGTGAAGGTGATTTTTTTTTTTTTTTTGTTATTTGAATCGTGTTTATATTAGTTTGCCGAACATTCTCTTATAAAAAATAGGTAAAGATATTAATTAAGTTTCCGCCTAATGCTAAAATATACTTAAAAATATAATGTATTTTGATAAAAAATATAAAAATAATATAATAGAAACTATGACATAATTTAAAAAATCGTTTAAAAAAGCCAGACAATTTTTTTACTTAAACAAACTTTTAACAATGGATTAGGTGATAACATTTATTGGACCGTACATCAAAATACGTTCATATTTTGGTGTAGATTTTCGCATTCCTATAAAAAAATATATTCACATTTAGTGTTTTATGCATACTGTTCACATACGAGGGCTGGCGCGGATTGCGAATCTCTTGTGCCGTGAATAAAAACTTTCCGAGTCGTAAAAGTATATGAGTTCGTCCCAATACTGCGCCGATGACTTCCAATCTCTCTGTAGCGTCCCGACCCAACCCTGAAGATTACTTTTTCTCCCTCATCCACTAAATTGAATTAAAATGAGAAGCAAAAGGATAAAGAAAAGGGTGTGCAAGTCAATTTTCTCGATTAACATAGTATTTTATATGGATTGGTGGTGTTAGTATTTAACCTAAGTACTTATATAAACACGATAATAATTTAGTCCCTGACCTTAATTTTAATTTGTATAAATATACATTTAATATACCAATCAATACTTCTCGTGATGAAAAAAAAAACAAACTATTATATCTTTTTTTTACTGCATTTTATAATATGTACCATGTTACTTATTATAAATTTATATTTCCATTTCTTCGCTCTGGTGTCGAGGCAAAGCGCGGCGTTCAGTTCTGCCACTTAACACACAATGCCTCCAGAATCCGGCAAAAAGTGGGGAACGGAGTGTCTTAACACTAGGTACCCTCTGCCTACCCTGCTGTTTGCGGGATACAGCGTGAGATAAGTCCATTTCATTGCTCTGAACTTAGCAGCAGATATCTTATAGATTACTTAGAATAAAAAATAAAACAAAAGAGGTGTAAGATAAATCAAGATGTTTTTGTCTCAAGTTTTGAAATCCCAGCTACAAACCGTCGCAACCACATTTTACGACATTATAAGGCCGCGAGATAGCAAGGGTTGGCGTTGCTCAAGTTGATATTATACCCTATCCGCCCGTCTAACAATATATTATACAGAGATATGCAACGCTGTTTAGTTTTAAGCACTATTTATACTATAAAAAAATAGGTTTTTATTAAAAAGATCTACGTATAAATCTACGTATAAATATATATATTTTAGTATAAATCAAAAATCAGCTTCACGCTGTATCCCGCACACAGCAGGGTAGGCAGAGGGATCCTAGTGTTAAGACACTCCGTTCCCCACTTTCTGCCGTATTCTAGAGGCATTGCGTTTTGAGTAGCAGAACTCAACGTCGAGCTTTGCCTCGACACCAGAGCGAAGAAATGGAAATATAAATTTAAGTAAATATTTCATCTCCTCGAGTGGGGATCGAACCCACAACCAGTTGGTTTTACAGTCACACTTTGTGCCGCTGCGCCACGACTGGCCTATTTTAGTATAAATATTAATTAATTTGTGGTAAGTCGAACAGCAGAGACACAAGAGTTTTCGAGTTACATGTGAGAGACACTGTAAAAAAAAGTAATGGTATTCTAAGTAACCCAATTCAATGCCGTATTATAAGAGTATTAGAAGAACACCATTATTATCAGCTTAAATGTTTTGAAATATGTTTATCCACATATAGTTCAAGTTCAATTTTTTTTAAAACTTTTCCTGTTTTGTTTTGTAAAATTATAAAGATATGTAGATAAATCTGTTATATTTTTAAGTAATGACACTTAAAACTACATTAAATTTAAATATTTCTAAAGTATTTTTTATTTAGAGTACAAATTGTTTTAGTCGTACGTAACAATACACCGTCACCCACCTCAGTCACACTCTCTTTAGACAACTGCCATTAATTAAAATGCTAAATGTATGCATTTTAATACGTACTTCAAAGCAGTCTAGACGATATACTACTTCATTAAAGCATATTTGATCTCCCCTTCGCGCTTCCTGAGGGGAGCCCTCTCTATTACGCGGTTTTTCTCTTTGACTGATAAACGTTAAAAATCGCTAACTATAAGTTAGTGGTCTGGCTAAGAATTTTATGATGACTTAACTTAATTTTTATTTTAAGTATAGTTAGTATATTATAGTAAAAAAATGTAAAAGAAACTAACAATATTTTTTTTTTATTCTTGCAAATAATTACATCCATATTTGTTCATCATATATTGTTAAATTAATTTAATGTTAAAAAAAAATTATATCAGCTTCACGCTGTATCCTGCACATAGCAGGGTAGGCAGAGGGAACCTAGTGTTAAGACACACCGTTCCCCACTTTCCGCCGAATTCTGGAGGCATTGCGTGCTAAGTGGCGGAACTCAACACCGCGCTTTGCCTCGACACCAGAGCGAAGAAATTAAAATATAATTAAATGTAAATAATAATATTTCACTTCCTCGAGTGGGGATCGAACCCACAACCAGTCGATTTTACAGTCATACTTTGTGCCTCTGCGCCACGATCGGCCTCTAATTTATGGCCTTATTTTAACATCGATATACAAAATAATCTTAAACAAAAAAATAAACAATGAAGTTCCAAGATTACGTAGCTCATAGATGAACGAGGTTGGAGTAACATTTGGGGATTTATTTGTTTGCGTCGGCGAACTACGAGATTCTCTTAAAATGGCAAGATTCCGTATTTTACATCTCATTTGCCCACAAATAGCCTGGAGTGCTTGTTTTTATTGTTACAAACAAACTTAGTAATTTCACTTTGAAGCACAAGCGCTGTTCTATCAGAGACTAGATGGAACTGTCTACTTAAGTAACTAAGATAAATTTAATTTAAAATGTATAAATTCACATTTCCCTATTATTATTTAATTTACAATGTTGTATAAAATTTGAGTAAATATGAAAAGAAGTATGTTAATTTATTTACTATGTAATTGTATGTAATCAACTTTACAACTGTAAGTAATAAAAAAGGGGAAATCATCTTTGAAACTCGTCATATGAACCATTCTTAACTGAACTAACTAATCGTCAAACCCGTATTATTTACTCTCGACTGCTCTAGTCGAGTGTTATGTAACTATCTATTTTTTTAACTTCAAGCGAATAGTGTTCGTGTATAGTGCCAAAGGAGACGGTCTTTACATGCCTTGTTTGCGTAATCGATGACAGTCATCCACTGTCATTTACCTCTTCATAAATGCCGTCTGGGCGTCGTGTTTCCACCAGTATCATCGATTTTGTTTTCTCTTTTACTACTTACTCTTACTGCATAAATCTTTTTTGCCATTTGTCACTCTCTCGACGAGGCCAAGCTAACTAAGCACGTACACCTTCATACTCTCTGTAACATCCTCACTAGTACCTGTCATTCTGTATATCTTTTCATTGTGAATTAAAACTGGAAGACTGACTCTATATATCCAATGAACACACGACTCCACAACATTTATTTTTCTTTAATTCTTCTTCTATAATATTCACATTTCGCTGCAGTATAACAGCGTCGATACCAGCACTACATTATGTACAGCCAAACGTGCAGCCATGCTGAAATTTCGCCGTCTGATCAATGCAACTAAACCACCGATAATTCTGTTACCGGCGGCAATACGCCTTTCAACAACATACCTCTCACACATAACCTTTACAACATATAGGTACTATTTCTTACAATTGTTCTAATATCTTTCCGTTTACACTGATCTTGCATTAAGGCCAGTCACTTGAGGCCAGGCGGCATCGTGGCGCAGGGACACAAAGTGTGACCGTAAAATTGACTGATTGTGGGTTCAATTCCTACTCGAGGTATTGAAATATTTACATACATTTATATTTTCATTTCTTCGCTCTGGTGTCGAGGCAAAGCGCGACGTTCAGTTCCGCCACTCAACACGCTACTCTTCACAACTCGGCGGAAAGTTGGGAACGGTGTCTTAACACTAGATTCCCTCTGCCTACTCTGCTAACTGTGGGATACAGTGTGAAGCTGATTTATTTGCATTAAGTCCTATCTTCATCTATCTAATATAACATTTTCCTTAAAGCACCCAAACCTTTATCTTATTCTGAAACAAATTTCAATAATTATTTTCACGTGTATATATATTCTTTACATATTAGAATAAATATATTTACATGTGATGGAATATATTTACTAAACTGCTTATTCACCATAATATCCAAATAAAAATATGAATTGCTTAGTAACGACAATATTTAACGTGTAAATGAAGAACGATTACTTATAATTTACGGCTGTCAAACACTTAAGTATAGCTTATATACTTTTATTATGTACATTTTGTACTCGTAAGTATTAATTATTATATCAGAATTTGCATTATTATCTTATATTAATAGCTTTTTCATAAAAATGTATGCCTAATTTAAATATAATTTTTAGCTTCACGCTGTACCCCGAACATAACGGGGCAGGCAGAGGAAACCTATTGTAAAGACACTTTGTTGCCCATTTTCTGCCTAGTTCTTGAGACTAAACAAATTTATGTTACGTTGGAAAAAATTCCTTCCCACTAAAACTAAAATATCCCTTGCCCAAATTCTTCTCCTTCGTCTTCTTTATTTCGCCGATGCAAACTACTGTAACCTACCTCCAACTCTCCTCAAGTTGGATCATCTACAGAATACGACTACCTAACTACCTGACTGCCTGACTGCCCGACTGCCCGACTGCCCGACTGCCCGACTGCCCGACTGCCCNTATATATATATATATATATATATATATATATATATATATATATATATATATATATATATATATATATATATATATATATATATATATATATATATATATATATATATATATATATATATATATATATATATATATATATATATATATATATATATATATATATATATATATATATATATATATATATATATATATATATATATATATATATATATATATATATATATATATATATATATATATATATATATATATATATATATATATATATATATATATATATATATATATATATATATATATATATATATATATATATATATATATATATATATATATATATATATATATATATATATATATATATATATATATATATATATATATATATATATATATATATATATATATATATATATATATATATATATATATATATATATATATATATATATATATATATATATATATATATATATATATATATATATATATATATATATATATATATATATATATATATATATATATATATATATATATATGATTAATATTTTACGAGCACTTACGTAGTCACTGTTAGTATACTATTATGTACAAGCAATAACTTGGCTGTAGGTTACAGCCCGCCATTTCCGCGGACAATCGTAATACCAGCACTCACTTCCCGCCCGGTATTAGTAGCTCGGGGTGGGCGTTTGTTTGATACGGTCGCCGCTGACAAGGCGCCCTGACTTGTATGTTACTGGCACGCGAATGTGTTTTTGTCTGTTAACATTTTACATGATTTTTGCTCATAAAATTAACACTTTATACGAGTATGTTTCTTTTTGATAGATATTTAATAAAACTAAATATATAGAGGCCAATCGTGGCGCAGAGGCACAAAGTGTGACTGTAAAATCGGCTGGTTGTAGGTTCGATCCCACTCGAAGAAGTGAAATATTTATTTACATTTATATTTTCATTTCTTCGCTCTGGTGTCGATGCAAAGCGCGGCGCTGAGTTCCGCCACTCAACACGCAATGCCTCCAGAACTCGGCGGAAAGTGGGAAACGGAGTGTCTTAACACTAGCTTCCCTCTGCCTACCCTGTTATGTGCGGGATGCAGTGTGAAGCTAATTTGATTTTAATTTTTAAAAAATATAGGCTTCAAACTTTATTCTGCTTAGCAGGGTAGGCATAGAAGCTCGACTTAAAATACTTCTTATTCGCTTAAATCTAAATATGTAATACAATCTATTTTCATTATAAATTATAATACAAATTAAGTATAATGATATTTTGTATACGTAGTCTTAAAGTCTTTTGTTTATCAAAATAGTCTATAAACTCTCGAAATAAATCCAAAACTGTCAAGAACTAAAAAAAAAAGGAAAAGCTATTATAAGTATAAATATTCTATCAGTGTAACAACAAAACACGTTCCAATTTCATTTTCAATACAAATTAATCAATACCACCACAAATACCAATAAAACGAAAATCTTTATACTATAATAAAAAAAAACAGCTTACCACAACTCAATGATAAAAGTAAGTATTATCGGGGTCGTTTTTCTTAATGATGCTGATAAATGAAGAAGAATATGATTGGACGGGATGATGAGGCATCGGGCGGAGACGAATGGCGTGCATTATTCGTGTTGGAGATAAGGAGGACGCTTTCGACGTTTACATCAGATCGTATTAGAAGATAAATAAGGGAAGACCTTTGGGAACTTTGGCTTCGAATTGGCGTTCAAACTTGTAAATACTCTTGTATTGATTGATGAATTAAACATACAACTTAAGTCTTGACAACATTTAGGTAGAATAAATCTCCTAATTAGTAAAATTTATTAGTATTTTATTTAGTAATTTATTAGTAGGCCAGTCGTGGCGCAGTGGCACAAAGTGTGACTGTAAAGCCGACTGGTTGTGGGTTCGATCTCCACTCGAGGAGATTAAATATTTATTTAAATTGATATTTCCATTTCTTCGCTCTGGTGTCGAGGCAAAGCGCGGCGTTGAGTTCTGCCACTCAACACGCAATGCCTCCAGGATTCGGCAGAAAGTGGGGAACGGAGTGTATTAACACTAGGTTCCCTCTACCTACCCTGCTGCGTGCGGGATACAGCGTGAAGTTGTATTTTTTTTAATTAATTATAGTGTTTGTTATAGATAGGCAGACGCTTTGAAAATATTCTGTTTTTGGATTTAGAATAATATAGATAAGGAGGTCGCTTTGGATAACGTTAACGACATTATATCGTATTAGAAGATAATTAAGGGAGGACCTCTGGGGACTTCAGTTTCAAAAAAGTGATTGACGAATAGAACATAATTTAACATAACATTTAAACTTAATACAATAAATTTCCTAATTATTAAAAGCAATTAGTTACTTATAGATTTTTGTAGACGTCTAGAAAATATTCTGTTTGTTGGATTTATAATAATCAAAATATATAATGTCATAAAATTCTAAAAAATAATATCTATAAAATTTTTAAATTCACTTTTAGCATAATTAAAGTTTCTGTTAATTATTAATAAGGAATTCTATATTTTATCGAACGGAGACCGGAGTGTCTTAACTCCTAACACCATTTCCTCTCGAACTACCCTATAATATGCATGACAAAATCGTGAAACTAAAAAAAATATCATTTTATTATACCTATTTTTAAATATAGACATTTTGTATCTATCCTAACGATTATATATATTTTTTTGTCATCTACTCTGTTCTCTTAACACATTACCAATTAGTAAACGATAACATAATTGCATACGTATGTAGTTTAAAGAAGTTGTAATATGGTTTGAATAAATATACTTAATGACTGCAACATGGTGTCTTCATGGTGTACTTGGGAAATGTGTGATTAAATATAAAAATTAAAAAATAAATGAAATCAGTTTCACGCTGTATCCCGCACACAGCAGGGTAGGCAGGGGGAACTTAGTGTTAAGACACTCCGTTCCCCACTTTCTGCCGAATTCTGGAGGCATTGCGTATTGAGTGGCAGAACTCAACGCCGCGCTTAACCTCGACACCAGAGCGAAGAAATGGAAATATAAATTTAAGTAAATATTTCATCTCCTCGAGTGGGGATCGAACCCACAACCAGTCGGCTTTACAGTCACACCTCGTGCCGCTGCGTCACGACTGGCCTGATTAAACATATTTTGGAATAATATCGTTATGTCGTTCAACGGATTAAATTGCAATACAAAGTCGTAAAGCAAAAATCATTTAGAATACAAGATTTACTAATAACTAAGATACACGTATAAGAGATTTCAACATATTTCAATTAAATCTTAACAGATAGATATATAGTAATATTTCACAAGCAAAAATGTATTGAGATTATAAGAAACTTCTCATAATTGTTTATTTCAAAGATAAAAGAGTTTCAAAGGTTTCAAAGGTAATTTTAAGAGTTTCAAAGGTAATTTGTTCCTTTATAAATACGCTATAAATATCCAAGCAGCTACTGTAAGTATAACGAATTGTAATGAAGTTCTCAAGCACAAGAAGATAGCTGTCGGTGTGATGGCGGTCATTAGGAAAATTCGGCGAATTTGCGGTCTTACCCCGTTGTTCGACGTGAGTGGAAACTTGGAGTGGATCGTGAGCGGCATAGACCGCGCGACATCATACCCGCAAAAAATATCATATCTTACATCCAACCCAGCAGGGCTTAAAATATATACTGCAAATATTTACGTAGTTTCTTATTGTCTATATTCGAAAGCAAATGTATTAATAAATAATATTAATATACGTAATATAATATTTTTTACACCATGTATCAATTAATAATAATTAATATATTAATAATAATAGAATAAAATATATATACCTACAGGCCAGTCGTGGCGCAAGGGCACAAGTGTGTAATTGTGAACGCGACAAGTTGTGGGTTCAATTCCTACTAAAAAAAATGACATATTTAAGATTTTCATTACTACGCTCTAACCCAGTGATTCTCAACCACTATGCCGCGGCACTTTTGTGTACCGCCAAATTTCTCAAATATATAATAATGTTAATATTATTAAATTATATCTTTATTTTTATCTTTTTCTTTGTGTGCCACCAAATTTTGAAATCGTTAAATATGTGCCACAACGTAAAACAGGTTGAGAATCACTGCTCTAACGTATACGAAACATCAATTTATAAAATCCAATCAGCTTCACGCTGTTTCCCGCACACAGCAGCGTAGACAGAGGGAACCTAGTTTTAAGGCACTCCGTTCCCCACTATAATACTATCTTTCCTATATGTTATACTGTCTTTCCTATGTGATGCTTGTAGATAATATAGCGATGCCATTTTTATTTAGTAATATCTGGAAGAGATATCGCATCCCGTTTCGTGTCAGCACGTCTTGAACAACGACACAGCACTCCGTCTTGCCGGGCGCCGGCGTCGAGCAATCGCTTGCTCATTTAATTTAATATTCACGAGACGACAGCCAGCTCTACTTAATTAGAATTGCATCTCCGATGAGTGGTCTTAGTTTAGTAAAAATTAAATACTTAAATAATTTTTAGTTAATTCTTTGTTGGGGCCGTCGTGGAGCCCAGAGGTACCAGGGTGTGACTGTAACGTGACAGTTGTGGGTTCGATCCCCACTCGAGCGAATGAATTATTAATAGCCTGGCATTGAGTTCCATCACTCAACACGCAATGCATCGAAAAAGTCAGCGAAAAGTAGAGAACGTATTACCTTAACACTAGGTTCCCTCTGCCTACCCTGCTGTATGCGGGATAACATACAGCAGCGTGAAGCTGATTCGATTTATTTTTTAAATAATCTTATTTAACGTACATTTCCATTAATATCTTCAACACGTTCAATGTTACCCCAACATTATTACTGAATCTCAAACCACTTCCGACTTCAGCAAGTATGACGTATCTCGCTTAAAACATCAATAGTTTAACTTCACTCTGGGGTCGCACAGTTTCAATTAGCTATGCACTTTATGTCGTGAACGCGTTAGTTGGTTTTATTCAATTAACCAAAGTACGCGACGAGACGTGCCGCGAAACGTCGACTCGCTTCTGAATGATTACTTATTTCCGCTTAAAATTGTACTGGTGCTATAATATTATAAAGCTAGTAATAAATAGTTAATGCTAGCTATGTATTTTATATTATACTTAATCTGAAAATATTTAATAAGTTCTTTGATTTTCACGATTATTACACATTTTTAATTAAACTATTTTACCCGGATTAATCGCGTATATTTTGAATTTTTATACATTTTTTGAAACCCGACATTTCGAACACTTTGCAGTAGTCCGTGGATAATAGATCAAACTACCGCCAACGATTTCTTAATTGCCTCGCGTACTGCCCTGGATTCCTGCAGAATGAGCTGATAGTATCTTGCCCTTTGGTATGGTGGGTTTGAGACTTCAATGATCTTATGAGTGGGTCCCAGGTGGTAGAAAGTCTTCAGCCATCCTCTCTATTGAAATCAGGATGTTTTTGTATTTCAATAGCCTCGCCGATCATTCTAGGAATATATCTGTTTTCCTTAGCGAGGATTTGGGGTTTATTAAACCTAATGTAGTGGCTGGGTTTATCCACAGTGTGCTCACACACAGCTGGCTTTGATACATGCCCATTCTTGGTATCGGAGATGTGTTCCTTCACCCTCACACCGATGCTTCTCTTTGTTTAATCAATGTATGATAAGCCACAGTCACAATCTAGTTTGTATACACCTGCACTCTGTAAAGGAATATTACTTTTCACTGGTCTCAAGAATTGGCTCACTTTCTTTTTAGGCTTGAATATAGTTTTTATGGAAGCTCTTCTTAAGATGTTGCCAATCCTGTCTGTAACCCCCTTCACATATGGTAGAAGTGCCCGCTGTCTCTCTACTGTGGGTGGCTTGTTGATCTTCTTCTTGGTGACCACGGACTACTGCAAAGTTTTCGAAACGTCGGGTTTCCAAAAATGTATAAAAATACAAAATATACGCGAATAATCCGGTTAAAATAGTTTCATTTAAAATCTAAAAATATATTTTTTTCTCTTATTTTTGTAGTAGAAAAATAGCATATGCATCTGCCAATAGAATTTTTCAGTAATCCCACAGCGCATTTAAACTTTTCTAATTTCGTACAACATTCCTCAAGCTGACCCCGACCCGTTTGCCACGACTTGAACAAGAAATATATTCAAAATGTTTTGAAACTGTCATTACTATCGGCAATAGAAAAAAGACCTCTATCAGTCGAAACACTATGACAGCTGCGTCCTCTGAAATAGCCCAATTTATTAAATTGATTTTACATATAAAAAAGCAAAGATACAACTCATATTGACCAAAAACATATATTTCTTGTATAAAACATATGTATTTTAATCAATAAGTTTGTTATTTATAAAAAAATGTTTTTTAAAGTTAATATCAAACAAATTTAAATGATATTAACTGATCATTTTAATGTTTATTTTTTTTAGGACGTAAACAATGGGAAAAACATAATTAGTCCTCTTGCTTCTTACGTGACCCTCCTCCAGTATTTTTGATACTGTGTTTTCGAAGGTCTACCGAGAAAATATATCTACATAAAAATATTTCTATTTTATTTCCTTAATCCTATGTATATACAAGAATAAAATAAACATAATTAGCCTCACAAAATGTTTATTATTTTTCACAGGCACTATGAGATTGTAATTCTAATATGGTACTAGATATTAGAAAAGGCATTTATTTTCCCAGTTTCAAAATTTGATTTTTACATGTTGTCCTTTATATTATATCAAAGTAGTTAAGTTTTTTTACAAAAAAAAGGTGACGAAGATCATTAAAAGTTTTCCAACATTTTCACTACTAGTTAAAGGGCTCAACTACTATACAAATCTACTAAGAAATAATACGAAAAACCTATTATTACGCTCAAATATCTACAAAACTAGTCAAAAACAACGCAATCGTACTTTCGTAACATTACATTAAAAATATAATTTTTAATATATTAATATAAGTTTGTATGGAATTTTTTTTAACTCAGCACCGATTTTTATAAAAATTTAAATTCAGACTGTAAAAATATTTTATTGAACACGTGTTTCGTGGTTTATTCAGAATTTACCCCTAAGGGTGCAAATAAACGGGCGAAACTGCGCGCGCCCACTAGTAAAATATAATTTTCGGCCAATATATATATATTCTTCTCATATAATTTAACATTCCAAATAATATGCTGTGGTAGTGGAGGAATTCGCGTCCATTAATTAATATCACCGCAACACGAACGCGTTATACACTCAAATAATCACGTGTAATAATGAGACACGATTGTATAGTTAAATACAAAGGTTTACCTTTAATAAAGTCATAATTGTACGTACTTATTGTACGTATTTAATGTTCATTTACTTTACAATCTGTGAAACTATAAAAATATATATGTATATATATTTTATTTATTATTAATATTTAACCAACTTCAAAAAAAGAGGAATTGGATAATATTTTGGAATGATGATCCGTTTAGTTTTCCAAGCGAGTGTGTTAAAAGTGTATGTGTCAACAACTCAAAAAATAAAAATCACTTTGGCATTTTCTTTTTTTTTATATAGTAGGTATATCTATATTATATACTAGCGGCCCGCCCACGGCTTCGCCCGCTTAAAATACACGATTATTGATTTAATAAGCAGAATTGATTGACAACTGTAATGACTTCATATATGATTTTGTGAGTCAACCATAAAAGATAGACATATGCTGTCTTGGGATATTTTTTTTATAATTTTATGTAGAATATTTCCGTTATACATGGTTTCGCTGTAGCTTTAACCATTAAGGCTGCACACGCGACGGAAGCTTAAAAAATCAAGTAACTTCTCCCGTTTTCCCAACATTTCCTTTCACTGCTCTGCTCCTACTGATTGTAGCGTGATGAAAAGTATACTATGACCTGCCCAGGAGTATGAAGAATAACTGTATCAAGTTTCGTTAAAATCCGTCAAGTAGTTTTTGTTTCTATAAAGAATATACAGACAGACAGACAAAAACTACTTGACGGATTTTAACGAAACTTGATACAGTTATTCTTCATACTCCTGGGCAGGTCATAGTATACTTTTCATCACGCTACAATCAGTAGGAGCAGAGCAGTGAAAGGAAATGTTGGGAAAACGGGAGAAGTTACTTGATTTTTTAAGCTTCCGTCGCGTGTGCAGCCTTAATGGTTAAAGCTACAGCGAAACCATGTATAACGGAAATATTCTACATAAAATTATAAAAAAAATATGCCAAGACAGCATATGTCTATCTTTTATGGTTGACTCACAAAATCATATTAGAAGTCATTATAGTTGTCAATCAATTCTTAGCTTATTAAATCAATAATCATGTATTTTAAGCGGGCGAAGCCGTGGGCGGGCCGCTAGTATTATAATAGAATATTACAGATTAAAGTAATAAAAGAT